>VZTZ01050795.1:802212-829928 GCA_013400955.1 Drymodes brunneopygia
AAAGAAACAAAAAAAAAAATCCTTTCCCCGAGTAATTTCCACTTTGCTAAATTTATTCCACGGCTGCAAATTAATACATCACCTGCACCAGCTATCACAAGGCTGTCTCAGAACTTGCTTTAATAAACAGCTGCCAGTAGTGAAAGAAATATGTAAACATCTCTCTTGCTTCTCTGTGCCATTGTGTCAGCTATTCTACATGTCTTTGAAGGTGCTCCAAAATCAGCATGGCTCTGCTTTTCCCTTTTTCTCCTTTTGGGAGGAGGAAAAAGCAGAGAAGGGAAGACAGGCTGGCAACAGAGGGCTAACTCTGTGCTTGCTGTGCTCTTGACAGTGAGGCTGAGTGTGTTCAAATTCAGTTTACACAGGCTCTTCTGTAAGGACAAAAGAAACCGCTGCTGGTGGTTAAAAATGCAAAAGGTTTTGATTGCAATTGCTTGACAATCAGCCAAAGATATGACTGGGGGGAAAAACACAGCAAGGCAGCTATGACCAGAATGGAAGAAACAAGGAAAAACACATGGCTCGACTTCAGAGCAGAAAATTGACTTAGGCTTTGCATAAACGACAGCATACCTCCAAGCCTGCCTGATCCACAGTCTGCCTGCAGTGGGAACATGTAGGCTAAAAGCAGAGCCTATTAAAAGGCATAATGTTTCTAAACGGCATCTGCTACGTACTAATAAGCATTACTTAAAGGACACAGGCCTTAAAATTGCTACCAAACGTGCACTTATCTGAAACTGCTGCAAGGCAATCGTTACCACAATGTCACATGACACCATGGGAATCTGAATAATAGAAAATGTTTTTTATTTCGTTTGGCCTGAAATCATTATGCAGGAAAAATATGGAGGCACTTTCTGAGATTTTGAAACTGTGCAACTTCACAGGAATGAAACACCAGCAAGAATTACATCAGCAGAGCCATTTGCCATCTGTTGTCAGTAATACTATAAAGCCCAGCCACCAGACAGCAGTTTCAAAGGTTACAAACACAACGTTTTTAAGCATCCCCAGACCTCTGGGTAACTGCGCAGGGCACAGTTTCCTTCAGATATGTGCGACCTGAGGGTCTGCCAATCATTCTGCAAAGACAACATGCCAGAGCTGGGAATTGCCAAGCGAGGCATTTGGAAGTCTCTCAGTATGCAACCTTTACACAATGTGGCAAATACATCCCAGCCCCATCACGTAGGTTCCTATAACACACTCACAGCCATAATGCCTGCACACCTCCCACTTGCAAACTGAAACCAGCGAGACTTTCTCCTGTGCTGTTTGTCTTCCCAAACTTTCCCTCAAGGGAAGGAGTGTGTTCACTGAAATGCTGCTATGGAAAGGGACTCTGGTTTGTTTGCTGGGGTTTGGGTTGTAGTTTGCCTTTGAGGGATTTATTTAGGATTTTGTTTCCTGAATCCTTTTCTTTCTAGACTATAACTACATATTTATGTTAAAGAAAGCAAGGTTTCAATAACTTGCCTTAGCTGTGGCAATGTTATGACAGCCTGTACTTCTTACATACACACAGGCTGAGTAAAATTCTACCTGTTCTATACACAAGATTTTAGTTCCACAGTAGGAGTTTGGTTGTTAATCAGTCTCATCTTAGAGCTCTGAGAAGCTCTTTTAGATGCAGAGGCCACATTCCTGATAGTGCCTATACGCTACCTGAATTTTGTGTTTCCACCTTCCAGGCTGTTGACCTCCTTCCTATAAACTGATTAACATGGATTTCATGGAGGGCAGGGAGATTTCCATCTTCCTAGAGAGACAGATGGAAATTTCAGGCTTCCTTAATGCAATTGCCAAACTAGATATACAGGTTTCTCATCCAGTAACCATTTCTCAGGCTCCAGAGCTGCATAGACATGGTTGCTCACTGTTTCTGTTAGGTGGTTAACACATACAAAGCTGACTTTCAAGGTGTTCTGTAATCAAAATGAATTTGCAAGAAGGCTGAATTTAAAACAAGAACCTCAGGGTCTAGGTCAACAGCTGGCCTGCTTCTCAACAGCGAGGTTTGCCTACGACTTGTAAAGGGGCTTAGAAACCTGGAAGTGTAAACAATCTTTCCCCATGAAAAACAGTTGCAGGAACAGCTCTCAAGACCGAGCTGCAGCATCTCAATTACAGCACAACACGAACTGAAAAGCACTGTTTGCACAAGAGCTAATGGCTGACTATGTGCTCTCAAAGCTTGCTCTATACTCAACTTGCTTATTGCCAACTGCTCCATAACTATTTTAAACATAGATCTATCCAATTAAATAACTGTGCCAAAACTCAGACAATACCTAAAATCAACATCAGCAGTCCCAAAAGAGGAAGGGGATGGAAGAGTAACTGTTCTAGACATTCAATCTGAGGGTGATGAAAAAGTCAGGGGAAAATGTTGACATTAATAGATGTGCCCAACACCACAATGCTTCCTTGGACATGAAGAACCAAGTTCTATTCATCTAGAGATATTTTATTTAAGAACATCAGTAGAACTGAGAGTCTTCAAAAAAACCAGCATTATTATAAATGTTTGACTTCCATAAGTGGTTGATAGGAGGGGAAAAATAGAGCAATCTGACTGCAGTGCATTTAGCCATGAGCAGCTAGAGGAACTAATGAACAACATCATTATTTTACTGAAGGGGATGAAGTAGGTGCTTTAGATAAATGGCAGCAACTTAAAATGTGTTTCAGAAGATAAATTCACTTTCTCTCCATTTACCTGCTAGCGTGACAAATTAAGAAAGAAGAGTATAAAAACAGAGCAGGAGGGAAAGCAGTGCAAAAGCTAACTGAGGTGATGCAATGGGCCCTTATCCAAACAAGTGCGTGAACAGAGATTCTTGGAAGTCCTCCTAGTCAAACACAAACCCAGAACACTGCACATGCCAGATTCCTCTGGAAATCCTTGGTGGAGCATGTGCAGAAGATCCACCTGTGCTAAAATCACGCCCCTCACCCAGCACTGGGAGCTTGCCCATTTGGGAACTGACACAATGGCTGTTCATTTCAAAGTCCACCAGGTACTGAAGGGCTGAGTTCTGCTGGGCAGAGCAGCTCCTCACCCACTGCCAGAAACACTAGCAAATCAACTCCTGCTGAAAGGAGATGAGGGGAGAGTAGCTTTTTCACAAGGAAATTCATCCTCTATTTACATGTGCTTCTTGTTTTGCAGTCACCTCGTCAACAGCAAAGGAAAGTTTTACTGAATACCTTTTAAAAGAAGGGTGCGGTATAATATATGTATACAGTAATGTATTTGTATAATACACTTTGCACACTACTCTGCAGTATACAAAGCCTTTTATATCTCATCTCAACACCAAAACAGTCTAACTAATTATTTTTGCATGGTAACGAACCAACGTGTTTACCACTCCTTTTGTCCCTGTTAAACCCTGCTGTTTTGTTAAGCCGTGGTTTTTGCTCGGTTTGGGTAAACAACTGCCGATGGTGCCTTTGAAAATGAGTATTTTTATGCAGTGTTCCCAATGCTCCTTAACTGTTGAGGACTTGAGATCTACTGAAGTCTTGACTCATCCTCCTGTGCTGAGACCCCGAACACAGACTGCAAACAGGAGTTCGGGGATCAGCCTCTCCCCCCAGCATCACCTGCCGAAACACAGCGGGCAGGAATCACCAGGCCGGCTCTCTCTGGGCAGGCTCGGACTAGCCGAACACCCGGAAAAGTCACCTGCAGGCTGGGAAATGGGAGAATAACCCCGCAGCAGCTGCTCTGGCTGCCCCTGTGGGCAGGGGTCGGGCTGTCCGCCTCCCTCAGGCGCTGCGGGAGCGCGGCCGTGAGGGGCCCGGGCCCGCCGGGGCACGGCCGCAGGCGGCCGGGCAGAGCTTCCCTGGAAAGCCCCGAGTGTTTTGCGGCGTCTCGGCCGCCCTTGGCCACCCCGAGCCGCCTCCTCCCTCTTACCCGCGGCGGCTCTTCCTCCTCCCTCGGCCGCCATCACTTCCTGCGGGGCGGCGCGGGCGGCCCTGAGGGCGGGTCGGGCCCGGGATGGCGGCTGAGGACGGAGCAAGGCGGGGAGCAGCCGGGAGCGGCGGGGGCCGTGCCCGGAGGGGCGAGGGGAGGCCGGCGGGGCCGGCTGCAGGCTCGGGGAATGCCCTCAGCCCCCGCCATCGAGGCTCGGCCTTGCCAGAGGGCCGGCCCAGGCTGCGACCGAACTCGCAAAGGCTCCGACACAAATCCCAAATTGTTTATTTAAAAGGCACAAAATGACAAACCATAAACCTAACACCAGCTTGTGTTAACGCGGGTGGCATGGGGCAGAAGGCTTCCGAGGGAAAATAAGTACCAAAAAATGACGTTTTTGTAGCATTCTGCAGTGACCAGTGTTAATCGGAAGGAGGCTTTTGGAAAACCTAGGCAGCCGCTTGCTGTTCATTACCACAAACCATAAAACGGAGGTACAGGGGCTAAGAAAAACACAGAGTTGTCAAAATTAAAAGTAGAATTCAGGAGGTGACTCAGGGCAGCCTTCGTACATCCATAGTGCTGTCACTCCATTACATTTAAAATAACAGACACAAGTATCAAAGTCACAGAGGTCGAAAGAACATGGAAATAACAGTATATTTGCAAAGAAATAAACTCACCTTTGCACTTCGAGCACCCAGGTATGCTGCTGTGACCTGGAGACCCAACTCACGAGGGACTCCATTGCCTGTCAGCATGGTGACCAAAAGCTCTTTAGCATTGCTTGGCCTTTCAAAAGCTTTAAAAAAGTAAATTTGTAATTTTCTTTTTTTTTTTTTCTGTACAGAACAAAGTGATTGCAGCCCCTACACCGACGCTCCAAAGAGCAGATGTCACATCACCACACCTTAGAGACCTTCAGTGGATTTCAGCACTCCCCGTGTCACGGACAGCCCAGAGGTTTGGCCTTGCTGTGATCCAAGGTCTGGCTTGATGCAGCAGGAAAAACAAGAAGCTGAAGTCACACAAGTGCTGTCGGTGGCATGACAGTGGTTAGCTGGTAAAAGATTCAAGAGAAAAGATATAAAAGAAGAAAAAGTTTAAAAAAAAGCAAAAAAGCACGTCGTTAACTCAGTAATGCTGAGGATCAGCCCATTCCAATAAGTGTCAGAGACTGATTTCCCACAGCCTATTAAAAACTTCCTGGCTAGCTAAAACTCATTCATTTCCTTCTCGGCAGTGGTAAGCATGTTACTGTTCGGCCCAGTAATCTGTTAGTTTTATCTATCTATTTTGCATATTAGCTGATAAATACTTACATTGTGTGTATCCTGCGTGCAGAGTCTCTTTGTGCTGGTAAATGACACCTGAAAAAGCAACTTGTTGATCAGGGGTTGCATGCCCTGCTAAGTCCTTTATCCCCATTATAAACAAAAAATAAAATTAAAAAACCTGTCCATACACAGACATTAGTTCTTAATAATACTGCAAGAAGACCAGAACTGATGTTATAACAGCCACCCAGCAGCCTGGCTACATTCAACTCATATACAGTTGCAATTTTTTCCATCAGTGCTGAGCATTGGGTATATATCAATGGATTCAATTGCAGAAGAACTAAAATAAATAAGCAAACAACATAAAATTCATGACAGTTTCTATCCAAAAGCAGACACTGGCACAGGCTGCCCAGAGAAGGTGTGGCTGCCCCATCCCTGAAGGTGTTCAAGGCCAGGTTGGACAGGGCTTGGAGCAACCTGGGATAGTGGAAAGTGTCCCTGCCACAAAAATCCTAAGTGAAACTGCCATTATATTTTTTCATTTACCATTTCTATGGATTTTTGTTATAGAAGAGGCTGTGTTCCATAGGGAACAGTCAGGTTTATACTGAAATGTTTGTGTCCTCTCTTTTTGTGATACTGCTTTCTATCTACATAAAGACCAGCTTCAGTCTTTTCTGAGGATCATTTATTTTTATTAGAATGGAAAAAAATATAGAGTGTTAGATCCTGAAATTTCTATTTAAAGTCTCATTATAGTTTAGTGTTAAAAAGCATAACAGCTTGATTTCTCCCTCCTCTCATTAAGTGTTGAATGGCTGAGATAAAAATTGGAATATATTAAACACTTCCACTTCACAGTTTAAAACACTGGTCAGTGCCTGCCAATAACAAGAAATAAAAGAAATATATATAAGTAATAATAAAAGAGATAAAAATTAAAGAGCTGTTTCTAAATGAAGGGCCTATATTCTGTTCTTCTTGCCATCTACTAAAAAGTTATTCAAGCAGTGTGCTCGCTGCTCTGCAGTGAGGTCAGAATGCATTTGCAGAAAATATATTTTTCTCTTACTCAGCAGTTCAGATCATTCTTGAAAGTATCAGACAGCTGTGCAGAAAAATATTCAAGGTGATAACCAGGATTTTCATAGTTGAGTTGCTTCCTTTTCTTCTTTACCTCAGGATGAGTGCCATGCCAATCACATCTGTGTGTAGCAAGAAGGAAAACAACCAGTGTTTAGCTGAGTCAGCTGTGTCTGTGACTTGCCTTCAAATAGCAAGGCCTTGGATTCTTAATTATGGATGGGGAGATTAATTTGCACAGACCTTAGATCCATTGTGTTGGGCACAGATACACATGGGAGTGCTAATATTAAAGCTACAATCTTTCTCTAACAAAAACTTCAAGAGTAGCTTCAACTTCCACTGAAGAAATGTTAGGGGAAAAGAAAGGTTTAATTTCTGAATAATTTTTGAGTAAGGCCTAATTCAAATTTTTCAGTTCCTTTTTGAGTTGTGTGGCACAGCTGCAATAAATGCATTATTCCTCCAAGTATACTACCATGCACACAAAGCTTGGGAACATGAGCAATCAATTAAATCAGTGCAAAAATTAATTTCAGTGGTCTCTGTCAAATTCCTGATTTATTTAAACCACTAGCATTCCTCCCACACTTGCACAAGCATTTACCAACGCTGGAAAGGTCTCAGAATCTTTACTTCCAATTCAGCAAACATCTGCTTATGAAAAGGGACTAACTTAGCCACTGAAGACAATACTTCCCCCCCAAAATTCTATCAGCTTCTTCATAAAGGCTTAGTGAATTAATCTTTGCTACTCTGTATTTTTTTTTCTACTCCCTTTGCCAGCTGTAAAAACTTTTAAAAGTAGTACTACATTCCAAACAGATCATATCAGTTGCTCAGAGTGCATGGAAATAATAGACTTACATCTCCTCTCTGGAAGAATATCTAATGAACTACTTAATATTTTACAGCATTCAAGCAATGCCCTTCATATATGTATATGTATAAAGCAGCTATCATGTCCCAAAGAAAACAGAAATTCTCACTCAGGAAATTAATTAAGCAACTATAGACCTTAAATCTTGCCTTATTCCTTACAAATTCTTTGTTCATTAGACTTCCCTGTACTTAAAAAAAAACCAAAAAACCCCACAATAAAACAGCACAAATCAAAAATAACTATGAGAAGACTGGTATGTCATTGTTCAGAATCATAGGAAGTGGTTTAATGACTGGTCAAGCAGAAAAATGAATGGATAAAAATCTTGATTGACATAGGAGTATGAAGGACCGTAGGATTTTAAAAGTAATTCAGAGCTTCCAGTGGTAGATTTCACCCTCTTTAAAGCTGCAGAAAGCTGTTTCCTGTATCAGAAGCTCCTTCAGCCCCAGCAGCCAGCAAAAGTTAATTCTGCAAGTTCTGTTAGTCAGGGGAAGAAATGGATGGTGGAATCAGAGTCCTTTAAATAAAGAGAATCCACAGATTTTTTTTGTGTCTCAGCACAGGACAATTTAAATGACAGACACAGGTCATAGCTCCAAACCTCATTCAGCCACCACCCAGCCCAAGGGATTTCTTCAGAGATTTTTCTTTTTTCCCTAAGGTCTCACAATTACCAGCTCTCTTGAGATAATATAGTGGCTTTCTATTCTTAGCTTATTTCTCCCCTCCCTCTCTCTCTCTCTCTCTCACACACACACACACACACACACACTTCCTACTCAAAACAAGACCCAGTGAAACCCTCTGCCCACATAGTTATAATTCCCAAGAGAACTTGCATATGCTTTTGTTTTGGGCAGTGACAATGTGCATATGTTTTGATTTCAGGCCCCCCCATTGGCTCCCAGGCTCCACTTTAATGAAGACAGACCAGCTATTAAACCCACCAGTTTCAGCAAGCTATAACCCAGCTTCTAGAGTTCCTCTGACCTTGCAAGTTGGAGTGAGATTTTCTAACATGTTGCCTGTTAAAGGATATTACTGAGTAAATGTTTTGGGTTAGCAAATACACATATTTTCCTGTTGGTGTTTGGTTTGAAAAGTGTACAGTGCTTGGACTCTTTTATAACAATCCTGAGATAAAGATCAAGAGTAGTAAATCAGATAAGTGCTATGAAGAGGAACAGCAAAGTTACTCCTGAGCTTAAGTTAGTGAGAAAAAGCCCAAGAACAGTGGAAATGGACAGGTAACTTTTTGTAGTTAAGTCATTCCTCACCATTAAAGTGAATTACAACTGCTGAAAACAGAATACCCACAGAGATATAATAAAACTGATTCAATTAATTTTCTGTTTACTTGCACATAAACAAGTGATGAAAAATATTGCTGGATATTCTGCAAGAAATTTCTTTAAGCTTTTCTTCCTAAATACTCTATGCCTGGGAAAGGAAAGAGTTTGGGGCAGTCCCTGTCAGCCTTCTATCTTTAATAGAGACGTAATAATTTTTGCTTTAAAAGTTACATGAGTCACAAATCATCCCTGTCATGTGAAACCAGACTCATCACAGTTGGAAGAAAAAAGGTGCCCCAAATGAAGTTTGCCACAGCTACCTGAATTATAATACTGTTTGGAACTGAAAGACAACAAGATTCTACCTTCTGGAGCATAGATTTCATGGATTCAAATTCTAACACCATGGTTGTGACTGGTAAGATTTTTATTTTATTCTTTGAGCCAGAGATGGTATGCACGCATGCTTGATCTTTGTCATAAACAGTTTCCTGGAGGGAAAAAGAGTAGCAAATGGTCATACTAACATTTCCAAATGGAAAATAACTCCCTGTGCCTTCCTAAGAAAAATCAGATGCATGTCAGAGGAAACAGACTGCAGTCTGCCCTCTTTACTGCCATCCAGTTTGGTTTGTTGTTCATTCTCTCCATGTTTTAATCTTTGTTGACATTCTCTCTGATCCAAACCGCATAGCTCAGGGCAGTGCAGGCTACTATTAGATAAAGCTTACCCAAAAGAAGCTCTGAAGCAAGAAAACCAGGTTGCATCACAATGTCATACAGTCAGTGTCCAGAATTAGAGCAGCACATGGCAACTTCCAGGGGCTCAGTTTCATGGCAAGGTAAGGGAGTTTTAAACAGGAGATGCTGCCTCATCACTGCTAAACTAAACCATTCCATTTAAATACACCAAAGGAACATGTCTGAACATGCAGCACAAGGGACCAAATTTGGAGTTTCTCTTGCTGCCTCCAACTAGTGCAGCATCACAGAGGCAGAAGCAGCAGCTCAGAGAGTGCTGAGCTTTAAAAGGTTAAAGCTCTTAAGGAATGCTGCTGCTCGCTGTTCCTCTTGTTGCCACTGGCTCATCTAAGGGCAATCATTACACATATCTTGACATGTGAGTTGCTGGATAATTTTCCACTGCAGGTCATCTGAGGACATAGGAATGAGGGTGAAGCTACATCAAAGAGATTTGCATCTTGCTGTTTTCAATTAAACACTTTTTTTTTTTTTAATAGCTGGAAGATGGGCAGAACTAGTCTGGCTTGCTCCAGACGTAACTGCAGATGAGCTGGATGGGAGTGCAGGAGAGGGCAAGAGGTGTTTGCTAACCTCCCAAAAGGCTGACAGTCTGGTTCTCTCCTATGATATTTATGGCACATACCCTTGTTGGGAACACTTCTTAGCACCCTGTGATTTTTTCCCTCCCTTTGGATCACCATTTATGTCCAGAAATCTCCTTGGTCAAAAAGTTTTAGACTAGTTAAGACACAAGTGCATCTTTAATCTACTGCAGAGATTATCACAGCATGTCCCTGTCACATTTTCACCTGCTCAGAATATAAACCTGCTGGCAGGGAGCCCAGTTTATTATTTGGTGCCCAATAACATTGAGCCAGTTACCTCCCCACACTGCTGCAGGTATTGCAGTAAAACTTTCACAGTCATTTAGTCATTTTTCATAGAACAATTTCATCCTAAGCAGTAGTTTCTTAGGGCCACCACTGACACAAGTGTTTCATTGTGAGCTCCTTAATAACTTTATTATATTCCTGCAGTTCTCCACACACAGCTCCAAACAAATCCAACAAGTTCTGCAACTACAGCTCCAAAATGGAGCAGGTGCCACCCTAATTCTGCTCTCAGAGCAGAGTGGGACTAATGGGGTTTTATGTTCCCTGTAAATGTGAAATGAACACCATTTTCTTTTTTCCCTCCCCACAGGAGAAACTCAAACCTGCAGAAAACATTGTCAAAAATATTAGCACCATCAAGCTTTCCATAACATTAAAGAGAAAAGATGGAGCAGTTATGAAATAAATATTAACAAATTAAGAAATGCTTAAAGCCTAGCACTAATTAAGCTGTCAGAAGTCTGCATTTAGGCTTAATTGTCTCCACATACAAGTAGCTTTCACTGTGCAAAATGGCAATCATATGCTGTCAAGTATTTATTTGTCCATTTAAGGATTTTAAATATTTAAGAGTTATAGCATTAAAATCATTTCACAAACTCATTTTCCTGACACCCAGTATCTAGGACTTGGCAACACTCTGGACTGAGAACATTAATTGAGATTAATAAGGATAGTGGGAGTTTTCCATCAAACTTTTTAATGACAAAATGCCCATCTGCTCAAAATTAGGTCTTTTCCCTTTTTATTAAAAAAAATCATTTCACAAAAAAAGTTGCATAAAATTTAATGCAATACTTTGGAGTCAAACTATTCTTTCCCCTTTTCTCCTCTCTTTTCTGGGGGAAAAGTGAAATAAGACATTTTTCCCAGCATCACAAAAAAGCACATTTTCCTGGACAGAAAACTGTAACTTTTCATTACTTGGGATTAAAATACATTACAAATTAAATAAATTTTACTCTTTCAAACATTTGCATTAAATATGCATATCTTCATCTTCATGAGCTTTAACAATAAGAATGATACATTAACTGTGACCCGGGAGTATTTAATGCCATAACTTTTAGTAGTGGTATTTCTATGGATGATGATCCTTCCCCAAAATCATCATTTACATGATCTGTTCTATTGGTTCCACTACATTTAACCAGCTCCAGTTAAGGCCCTCTCATAAGAAAGCCTTGACATGAATGAAGATTGCAGGATTAGTTCTTTTATCAGTGAATATACAAAATGAAAATACTATTCCCTTAAGTATTATAAAAGCTAAATCCTATCTAAAAAACTCAGCCTCCATAATCAAAAATAGGAAGATAAAGATCAAATATGTGTGTGCACACATGTCAGCCCCTAATCTGCAATTGCAGAGTAAGCACAGGTTAAAACCACCTTTCTTTCTTTCTTTTTTTTCAGGTTTTGGTCCCTTCAGACAATACCTGGTTAATTCTAGCTGGGAAGCAGTGAAGGTAGGCATAAAAAAAAAAAAAAGGAGGGAGGCATTTTATTTTTTAGACATCCCAACACAAACTGGGTTTAGGCTTTCCATTCCCTTTTCATGACTCATTAAACAGAATTGTGCCTCATGGAGCAGACACCCAACATGGAACAAAGAGGATAATGAAGAAGTGAAATATTACTTGCATTATTTTTGGTGCTATTTAAGTGCTTCAAAATATTATTCTTTATTTTAAAAACTTATTTTTACCCAGGGTGCCTTCTCTACAACTATTGCATGTGCCACAGGTTATGTCTGTCTTCAGTAAACTGATCATCTCTCCTACCACAGTCCATTTTATCCTGTCTGTGTGAGGTGATTTCCTGCTCACACAAGTGTAGCCTTTTGAGTTCTTACTGCCTGTTTCAGGAACACAGAACATAAACTGTGCCAGTTCTAAGTGTGAGTTCACATTTCAGCTTTGGCTTCCATATTCAAATGACACTGAAGTCTACAGTTAAATTGAAAACAAGGTCATTCAGAGGTTTTTATCCCTCCATGCCCCTTGACTGGCAGTAACAAATCTCAGATGCAGTCTTGAAAATTTCTGCTTGTTTCCTAAATCTGTGTATTAGAACAAATTTAGCTGGGGGATACAAAGACATGGTTTGGATACCTGGCTTTCAGCATCAACTGATTCATTCCCCCTGTCACAGACAATGGCCTTTCCTGGAGTTCAGTTACTCTCATAAGATGCCTATGAACAGAGTTATTGTGAGAGGATCTTTCACATAAGTTTTTAGCAATCTCAAGGTAGAAAGAAGGTTACACAATGAAATCTGAAACTAGGGGGGAAACAGTCAAAGTAGTAAAATTGAATTGGAGCATTGGTCCGAAATGTGCAAGAAATGACAGATAATACTGGTGAAATGGAAAGCAGGACATGTAAAACAAACCAAGGGGACTGTGTTCTATTATGAAGACTGAAACAAATCCATATATTTTTTAATTCTTTTGGACACTGAAATGAGAAATGCAACTACAGGAAAGTATTAGTAATGACAGAAAGGTGATGTCTCTGCCTGTAGAGACAGGACTATAACTGTAGTACAAATTTTGGTGACAGCTACTGAATATCTATTTTAAAAATGAAGTGCACTCAAGCCAAGATGATTGAAAAACAAGGAGCCACTATGTTTTTCCAAAGACCAAATCTATAGCAATTCAACTAGACCATACATCTTTTCTAGTCGAGCTTTGCTGAGTGAAGAATACTGAGTGCAGCCTGGTGTTTGGTGGAATAAATCTATTGTCCCCTCCAAGTCATGAGGGATGTTATCCCTGCAGGCTAACAAGAAACAAAAATACTTCTGTGATACCTTTCCACACCCCAGTCATGACAGGAGACCCAAAAATTATCTTAACTCCAACTTGACATGTGCCCTAAACCACAAATATTTCTCAGTTGACAGTGTTCTTGCTCATTATTTCCTGATTCCTATTGGTTCTAATTTTGGGTGCAAGATCATCCTCTTCTGGCTGAAAATAGAGCATGTTCTTTATCTGCAAGCAAAACAGCCTCCAGCGAGAAGGCACCGATGGGATGAGTTTTCTGTAACAATGCCATGAGCTGGCTACACCAGGGAGTTACATAACAAGGGCCACAGCATTCCTTAACAAAACAGATGTCAGTCCTTGTGCATGGAGGAGAACAAATCCATCTCCCTCTGATGTGGCACCCTCTGTGTGGAATTAATTTGTATTCAGACTGGGGACGCTGCCTTTGGTTTCCTATTCCCTGGCAAAGGTGGTTAATTCAGGCAATGCAGAGAAATTTGCCGCAAATCTGGAAGTACTTTGAATTTTGATAGGCTTCTCCACACTAAATAGCAATCTCATAGTATTGTTCCATTGGCCTCATTCATAGGAGTAGCCCTATGATCTTCAGGAAGCTTATGCACATATATTAAAGATAGCAAAGTTTAGTATTTACATCTGGAAGTAATCCTGTCTTGGCTTGGGGTACCTGCATGGATCACTGGAGTGACATAAAACCCTCCTGCCAAGTCTCTTTGCTGTGAACCACGCAAGTGTGCACTCAAATTCATCCTCAGGAACGTGCTGAGCAGCCAGAACAGACCTACTAAATATGACTGGTCAGGTTTAATGCCTTTGTAGCATTACTCAGAATTATCCTGATTATTACCCCAAAATGAAGTAGGTGCTTGTCAAAAGCCTGGATCCCACAGCACCCTCAGTGATGATGTAATGCTGATACATGCAATCTTAAAAGTTCACATCCCAGAAGGGTCCTTACACCAAAAGCATCTGAAATCCTGTAAAAATACATTTAACAGTTCCAGTGTCCTAATTCCAAAGCATAGCCTCACTCTCCGTGCTTTTGAAATGGATCCTTTGCCAAAGAGGCTGCCCTCCTGTGAGCAATACTTGCTCTTACTCATAACTGCTTCCTTAAAATACCTGTCACCAGCTCCTCCACAAGATGCTGCTGATGGGATCAGCTGTGCTCCTGAACCTCTCTTCCTTCTGTAGGGAGGATCAGAAACTGATCCAGTGAGCACACAGCCCGTTCCAATTCCTACACCCCTTCTATGTCCTCATTGGGCATGCAGAAAAATATTATTTCTCTTACAAATTAACTATTTACTACTACTGCCTTTTTGGTGAATAAAGCAATTTCCCTTGAAGTCCTCAGGAATCCAATGGTAAATGTTAGTAAAACTCTACACATCTCTGTATCTGCTGTTTAAAAGAGTATTTGTCCTTGAATTGCCTCTTTTATAATATGAAGATATGATTTTCCAAGAACGTGAGGAATACCCCATTGTTTTTGCATGGACCCAAGTTCTCATCACAGCACAAGACTCTCACACAAGGCATTTATCAACGTTGCATTCCTCATCCATGGAGTTTTTGTTCCTCAGCAGGTACTCCTTGAGTGTTCAGGGAAAAGGGAATCAAATGGATCTGAAAGCACAGGCAAACCTGTCCATTCAGGGTCACAGAGAAAAGCTTCAGAGCTCTTACAGACACCATCACATGGCCCAACGTGGTTGTTTAGCACTAGACAGAGAGCTTCTCTTTTATAAACCTGTCTCACTAAGTTTTTCATGGTCCTCATAACTTCATTCACCTGAAATACCCTCCTAAAATATGCATGAAAGCTCTGCCAGCAACACTTTTAACTCTGGAAGTGCAGGACGTTCTCACTAAAGGAAAACACCACCAGGTATTTACTCTGCATTTGCTGACAGATCACCCTGAGTTACCACAATGTGTCAGTGCTGCAGCACCACATGGGACCTTCAGAATCCCAGATCCCCTGATTTATTTATTCCATGCTACAGATTGATGGTCCCACCCAATAACCCTTGATCTGATCCTATGTCTCCTCCAGAAAGTCCTGTCTGCAGCTTGGCAGCAAAATGACCTATCAGGGCAGTCCCCCATCAAGGTCAAAGTCCCCAGTTAATAGGGCACAAATGTAAGTTGAGTGACAACATTCATAGTAATTAAACTGTTAGTGCAAAGAACAGGTCACATTTCCAACTGCTTCTGGGAACTATGTCTGCTATCAGGAGATGAGGATCAGATCTCCCAGTGCAGTTTTTCATCCTGCCACTGACCATGTGGTCTTTGGAAATCTGTCATTTAATCTGTCTCTCTCTCCCCTCTCTGCTTTAGTTTCATCATCTGTGAAACTAAGACATTGCTATTTAGTGCCTTCATTTCTGTTTTGGAACTTTTTTACGTCCCTGAAGCTTTAAGAAGGTTACTACAGGATTAGAAAAAACCAACAACTTAAAACAACCAAAAACCCAAACCAAACACATAAACAAAACCCCACTAACCAGCCTCACAAAACACCTCTGTTTGCAATGTACTTGCAGTCTGGCTGGGGCAACTGAAAACTTCTGGTTTCCTTTCTGTACCAACACAAGCCGTTCACAAAATTAACACAGCAACCACCTTCCCAGCAACCCAAATCAGTGAAAACTCAGGCAAAATCAGTGATATTTTCTGGAGTTTTGTACAAGTTCAAGCTGTCTCCAACACGCAGTGTTTCCAGCACCAACCTGAGCACAGTGCTGTGCAAATCACTTCTCTTTGGGCCGGGACACCAGGGGACCAGGACTGTGACCACCACTCACCAACAGCTCAAGGTCAGCAGCTGATAATGCTGGATTTCTTCCCCCTTCTAGAAGAACTTCCCTAAAAAGAATCTTCATGTTTTCTTTCAAACCACTTTCCCCACAAAACACTCCTCCAAAGCTTTTCTCCTCTTTTGAAATTTCCTTTCTTGTTTCAACTGCAAGAGACAGACACTTGTTTACTGTATTCACTCACCAGTGTGAGCTCTAGTTTCCAGGTGCAGTTACCCTCCTCTAATCATCTTCAGTCTCCCAACTTAATTGGTTCTGGCTCAGGCTGAGGCAAGGAATAACCTTTTTTTATTTTGCTCCATGTTTACACAACATCTGGTCTAAGGGGGTGTAAGCCCATGGCTGGGATTTTAGACACCACAGTAATGCACATTATTGACAACATGCTGGAATTGCTTAGGACATAGAGAACCATCTTCCTTTGACACAAATTCTCAGCCCTTTGCCACTGGCCAGCTTCAGTTTTGTCCTGCACAAAAGTATTTCTGTGTGATTCTGCCATGACAACTGGTGACAACAGAATGTCTCAACCCAGAGAGCACGAGAGGAGAACAGCACTGCTGCTGGCTTTGGGTCTCCACATTCTGCACCAAAGTTAGGGGTGGTCAAGTCCTCTAAGCCTTACAGTTAAAAAGAAAGAATCTCATTAAACGTAAAAATTAAAAATGCTTTAGAAAAGGAAATGCTAATTGTGAAGCAGCTGGGGTTTTCTTGTGTGGAGGCTCAGGCACAGTACAGCATTCTTCAGCGAGATGATGCAATGGGCTCTCAAAGACTGTCAGCGCCCACAGGAAAAAAGGCTGGCACTGTTCTCCAAATGTGTTTACTTCCCTGCAGGCATTGTTTCCTTGCCTGTGTCAAATAGTTTATTGAGCACAGCTAATCAATGCTTCCGCTGACAAGAAAATTGGAACAGTTTATATAGGAAGCGAGTGTTGAAGGGCGAATTTCCCAGGACTGGGGGCCTCACCCACACAGGCATCCTGAGTGAGAAACGAAAACCTGAGAAGACAATGACACTGAATACAGGTACAGGTTCCTTGAGCTAATCAGACACCTGCACTTTTGCCTGTGCCCCCTTAAAAACCTCACCTGTACCATCCTTTGCTAGTGGTTTACTCAAATGGAACAGGGATTTTCAACCACCATTTTACTTTTCTGGGACAAAGCTTTCCACCTCAGATGAATTCCTTCTGAATCCTACCACTGCAGGTGCTTACCTTCTGCTCAGGCCCTATGCCTTGTTAGTCAGCCCTGTTCCATTGACAAAATCATTTCAAGTCACTTCCATGTGACATTTATTCTCCACATCATCTTCCAGCCACCTGGCCAACCTGCTGCTTTGAAGGGTGCCTTTGTTCCATTCACCTCAATTCTGGGCATAATTTTTTCTTTAGGGCAATTGGTCCCATGGGGAAATTCAACTGTACATAATTGACAGAGAAGTAACATCTCAGTAACATTTCCTTTTACTAGAGAAACATTATAGACCAAAAATTAAATTAAACTCATTCTAAATGTGACTTCCTCGTGTCGACAGTGACCTTGGGCACAGCTTACCTGAACCTGGTCAAGCCAGCAGATCTCGTGCCCCTGGAGTGAAAATGTCATGCTTAAGGTGATTCATCCTTGATTTTGTCTCTTGGCAGTACAGTTTTTCTACCAGAGAAACAGCTCTTACCTACAGCAACGCCTGTTTAGATACTTTCAAGTGTGGAGCTTTCCTGAGAGATGCTGTCTCATGGTTCCCCAGGGACCAGTCCCTAAGCAAAAACCCCTCCCACCCTCTGGAGACTGAGCATCTCTTTGGAAAACACAACAATGGCTCCACACAGACAGACGTGACATTAGGAAACTGTTCAGCACATTTTGGTCTCTTCCAGTTAAAAGAGAGGGAGCAACCATAAAACAAATCTCATTGCAGACCAATGTTCAGGAACCATGCGCTTAGGTGTTGCTCTTTCGGGTGTTTTCTCAGTTGAATCAGCCCAGTTTCTTTATCACAGTCAGAAATCCAATGCTCCTTCAAGTCCTCTATGGCTTTTTTGTAAACACAGGAGCTGTCCAAGAGAGGCCTTGGTGAAAACATTGATCTCCGGGTCATGCAGCTGCCAGTGGTTTACCAAAAAGCAAAGGAACAAGTCTGCAAGATATGGACAACTCTTCAGCCACTGGTGGGTAATGACAAAGTTACACAATTTCCTCCCCTCCCCTGAATACAATGAAAAAAATCTCCAAGAGAGTATTGCAAAACATCAAACAACTCTGGAAAGTGACTATTGAAACTGTGATCAAGGTTCCAAGCTGAAATTTGGAGCACATGCTAATTAGCATGCTGGCTTAACCCCATGCCGGTTAAACAGCATAACCAATGCTGAACAAAGGAAAGGAAAAAAATCTACCATAAACTGCAAAAAAGGTACTGCAGCTCTGCAGTCCTGACCAGACACAACAAAAACTACAGCCTAATTTGGTTCTCATTTATAATCCCTTATCGAAGTTTTCTTTAGACATGAGCAAGGCTTCCCACCTTGAATCCAGTAATTCACACAATGCCTGGCACTTTTGCATCGCATGCTTTAAAAAAAAACAAAACAGGTCTCATTTTTAATTTCCTGTTATTCACTGTGGTGGGAAAAACCAGCTTACAGTTCACGTTGGGCTGGCTTCATCCGCCACAGCGCTCATCATCCTGGAGCAGTGTGGGAAGAACAAAGGCTACCAGGAGAGGGATGCTTGTGGTTTCCACCCAGAAGGTGCCTGCTGTGTGCTAGATGGCCCAGAAAAGATTGAATCTACAATTAATATGAAGACTCTCTGGAAAAACATCTCAGTGGAAGGGATTGATATCATCCTGTCCAGAGATGCAGGAAGGTAAACGTTGCGTATCAGGGTCTCACAGAAACAACTCCATCAGCTCATCTAACCCTGGAGAATCTATGCCATGACCTCCTCTCCAACCAAAACCACTCTGAAGCAAAGTCTTCAGAGGGGCACAAGCATGAAATTGGGATGAATTTAAATTTTATGTAAAACAGCCTTCATGAAAAACTACAGCCAGTAGATATTTTTCCACAGATTTGTAAATTCCAAAAGAAACAAGTTGCAACACAGCAGACCCTGTGATGAACAACCCCAGTAAACCTCAGCTATTAAGAGAGTCTGAAAGCAATACCAACTAGTAGCAGATTTTAATCTGTTTTTCTCAGCTGGGAGGGATTCAAAATGTAAATAGATACACTGGAGAACAGCAATTACAGGTACTGTCAGAACCAGGTCTGTGATCTCATTATGTGTTCCAGTAGCACTGAAGCAATTTTCTACTATGCTAGTCTTCACTGGAAAGGAAAACAGAACAGTAATTTTTATTTTATTTTAAATAAAAATCAGATCATCCTGGCCCATACATTCAAGATTTGCACCTGAATTTTAAAAGGTGGAATGATAAGAAAAAGCTCTCCACACGGTGAGGTTTTGTGACTTAGACAAAAACTGTGTTACGTGGCTGTAGTTTCCAGCAGGGTGTGTTACCTTTCCCACCCCACGAGAATGCCAGTCTTGTGATATTTTTTTATTTAAAGTTCTTTGTGGGTGGGTGTCTGAGAAACCAAACCATCAGATAAGCAACATTTGTTTCTCAACCTTGGTTTATTTCAGCATTTCCTTTATTCACTAAGCAAATATGTTCCTAATAATTCCATAAACCAGATCTGGTTTGGCTACTTAGAATATTTAAATTTAATCAAAGTTTACTGAGCTTTAATTCAGGTTTCTGGTTTTGTTTTGTTCTTAATACTGCAGGTACATCTGTGATTACACCTACTACACTTCTCTGTATTATGGCAATGGAAGAGCTGCTTTCATCCACGTCCCTCCATTATCCAAGTCAGTAACAGCAGAATTTCTAGGAAAAGCATTACAGAGCATTATCTTGGCAATGTTAGAACAGTGTGGGGAACAAAGAGAGATGGATCATACAGGGAAAAAATGATGATTTCTTAAAATGCAATTCCTTACCTTTTAAATGAAGCAGATCTAAAGATTATTTAGAACCCATACACAAAGGATTTTATAGCCTGTGTTATTTTCAGTGAAATTTCCTTGCAAAACCCAACCAACCCTTTGCATCTCTTAGAAAGGGCTTGAGGGGGAAAAAACAAATGATTGGTGGTTCATATTGCTAACAATAAAGTTGTTCAGATTTCAGAGAGTGTGAAACTGGATTGAAAACATTTTAGATGCTTAATCCTGGTTCTGTTGGTTAGAAAGATGTGAATAAAGATTTGCTGACCCCACATGGATGCTCTGAGGTGGATTACAGCTCTAAGGACTCAGCACAGGATAGATGTAACAGAGACTGAGTCCAGAGTTCAGCCCACAAAAAACGTGGGTGTGGGGGACACCAGAACACACATGGGGATTCTGGCATGTGAAGTTTTACAATTCTCTCTTCCTGACCTGCTGTAGACACTGCTTTTCACACCAGCAATGGGCTCTGACCCAGAGTGACTTCAGAGTACAGAGAAAACTGAAAACCTGCAGGATCTGTAATGCTCTTGGTAACTTGGGTTTCAATCCAAAACCATCACTTTCCTCAAATTCTCAGCACCTGTCCCAAGAGAAAACGCCACAGTCTTTCCAGAGAGCACAGCCCAAAGGCAAATCCAACAGCTGACCTGTCCCAAGAGAGGCAATCCTGGAGCACTGTGCTGTGGGGAGGGTTAGGGCACCTGATGTTCCCTATAAACAGGCCCCAAAGGAGATCCCACACTGTAAAACATGGATCAGACATTCCCACATCCCAAACAGCTCCATACAGAAGTGCTGGGGACCACAGAGGATCACACAGGGAATGTCCACACTCTCTATAATCCTGCTGCCAGGACACAGGGACTAGATGGAATCAGACAGGAGAACAGCACGGCAGCAGCTTAATCTGGACACCTGGGATTTCCTGGGGTAAACAAAAGTCTGTTCCCCAAACACCAACAGTAAAAAGGGCAAGAGAGAAACATCACAGCATAGGCAGCTGATGGGGCTTCAGGCCTCCACTGAGCCTTGTTTTAGTCAACACGTCAGTGACAAGAGTCTGAGGAACTGGAAATGCCAGGATAATTCTGGTTTCCTTGCCACTGTCTCTTCCAGTGTTACAGCAGGCTGATAACCAGGTGCTGGCTGGCTGAATGCCTCACATGGGGATTGCTGTGCAGGTCAACAAATAACTAACAATGCTCACCTTATTCACAGGAACCACCTCGTGCAAAACTGCTCAAATCTCAGCCAGAAAGGATCCAAAAGCTCGGCGTCTCTGGATGAAAATGCTTTTGATTTCAACCAAACAATGGCAGTACTGACCCCTAGTAAGAGTAGCTCAATTATATGCAGCCAGAAAGGGCAGAGGAAAACCAGAGCAGCTTTACTCTGAGTTTTCTAACCTGTACTTGCTTTGCATAAGGAGCAACAAAATCAGAAACAGGCAAATGCATACAGAATTCTTTTATTTAACTTAAATCATGTAGTACTGAAACTACTAGAAAAAAGCAGAGTAAGAGAAACTAAAGGAGCCTTAGCTTCAGCCATTCAAAATAGACAAAGTTTCTTCTTTTCATAATGTAAAGAATCCCGAGTATATCGCAATAACAGGAATAAATTCTTACAACAGAATATACAAAAACATTTTGAAATTTTTTTTCTCTACTGATTCATTTTAATATAAACACAGGAATTTCTTTAGGAATAATTTATACACAGCAAGTCTTTTTATGTAATAAATTGGCCATGTTATTGTTTAATTTTCTCTTAAAAAAAATTTAAACAAGAAAAATTGGAAAATGTATTTGCAACTGCATCCATTCCTTAGCACTTTCTAGTTTTTTGTCCCAGAGGTAGACAAACTCTGGCCAATCCTTTCATCTCAAACCTCACTGGTTCAGAAAACAGAAGAAGAGAAAGGTGTCCCTGTCCACAGCAGAGGGGTCGGATCTTCAATATTCTTAAATAACAATAAATAGGGACCCTGCCTTGCTCATTTCAACAAAGCTTCCATGGCGCTCAACAGTTTTAGAGGCTGCACACAAGCATTGAAAGTGATAAGAAATTTGCACAGAGTTCTTCAACAGGAATTACCAAAACCACCTTCCCTCTTTCCCTTACACAGTCACATCCTTCAAAGCCCAAGGCCCCGTGGCGCAGGCGCCGAGCGGCCCCGAGAGCCTGGGGAGCAGCAAACCCCGCTCTGCTTCCCCGACCAGTGAGGTTCCTGTGATCCATGGAGGGAACTGCCCTAGACAGCAAAGTGAAATGACCAGCTAAGATGATCCCACCCCAACCAGAGGGCTCTGGAAGACCAGGATACTGAAGATACAGAACATTTTCCCAACTCCTTTACTCACTCGCTGTATACTGGGTCACAAAGCTTGGGCGGGACGGGGGAGAGGGACAAGCCATGAACTGGACAAGTCAGCGATTCCTTTTTGGCATATTGTAAAGCTAACTAGTAACTGGTACCATGGAAAAACTGATCACAGACAGACACACCCACACACAGACACAGAAAAGTGCCCTTAAATTACACTTTAGGCATTTATAAACTACAAACATTTTATAAAATTATTCTATGTACTTACAAAATGCAATGAAACATTTAATTAGTTCTTGTAAACCAGATCTTCGTCAACTGACTACCCGTAATCTACTGGACTTAAAGCCCTATTGAAAATGCTAATTAATGGTTACTAATCAACAGAACGCATACCCCAAAAAAATAAATGAGCACACACGCATTTGCACACACACAAACTGGTGAAGTCCTAAGGTACTTGCAAAACAGGCCGACTGCAGGTGAGACAGAGCCGCACAGGCCGATGACCGCCCACTGCCACACTCCTGGTAAGGAATTTGCTGCTCCAGCTGCAAAGTCCAGAGGTTTATTTACAAGTACCAACGATCAGAACGGTGACACCTGAGCGCTGATGCTGTCCCACAGATTAAGCTCAGGGTACTACCTCAAACTTCTGCCAAGCCCTGTGTCTCTGTAAATCCCCATTGCTGCATCCTTTGTTCTCAGGTGTCTCCCCACAAACTCCTCTGCGCTGACTGACCCGGCTGCTCCATGTCAGAGGCTGTTCAGCACCTCTGAGTAATGAGTTCTGAACCAAGGTGTCCTTCAAAGCCCTCCTGCCTACTTGAGTTCTGTATCTTCAGCACCCCTGGCCACTTGTGTTGTTTCTACACATCATTCTTCAATCCTTGTCTGCACATCTACTCATGGGTTAAGTTGCAATTTATCTGGCTTTATCACTGGTTAGTAAGGAGTGGATCCCTTGCACCTTCCTCCACTGTTGTTCAGCCCAGTGACTGAGTACACAGTTGACAAAATAAGAATAATAGGAAACAAGTGTTACTTGTACTAATGGAATGAAAAGGGTTTAAATATATATATATATCTATATTATAGATATACATATGCAGATACATATATGTATATATAGATATATATGTATGGAGTTACACCAACAACAGGAGTGTTGTTCACTTAGACTCAGATTGCTCCCAGAGGGCCTGGCAGCAGCTCCCTCTGGTCACCAGTCGTCCTGGGCAAACTGGGCTTTCTTTCCTTTGCTTTAAGAGACCAAGAGGAGCATCAGTGCGGCCGCGCCTGGAACCACACAGCACTCGGCACCGGCTGGGAGGAGCAGGGGCATCACACAGGGTGGCTCCACACCTCGCACCGTGCTCGGCTGCTGCCTCTGCTTTATCACCCCCCCAAAGGAGCACCTGATTGAGTGCCACAGCTGTGTTTGCACAAGAATTGTGTTCCCTTGCAACCAAACCACCTCCTGTGCCACGGGCACTGTGCAATGCCAGGCAGGAGAGACCCACAGCCGAGCCCTGCAGTCGCAGCCGCCTGCTCCCCTCGGCGACGCCGACTCGTTCCCACTGCAGCGAAACATCTCGGTGCCATTCGTCAGAATGCTGGTTCTCTGGGCTGGGTGGGCTTTTGTGTTTAATTTATAAACAAACTGGATTACTTTAACTTTATTCAAACATAGCTGAAGTTCTAAATAAATTTTCCATACCAGACAAGCCAGTGGTCTCAGGGAAGAACAACATTACAAACCATATTATGACTCTATCAAGCCAACATTAATTCTCAGTTGTTCACATGCACAAACAACTCGATTTACTGTCCAAGGGAAGTCTGCATGAAAAACCCATGTGAATAAAGCTATTCAAAATGCACAAAACACAACAAAAAAAAAAAAGCTATGGAAACAAACAGAACAAAAAGGGAATTAAGCTTGAATTGCAAACACAGAACACGATGGTATCATGAAGGTGGTTTGGTCCAGGAGAGCTGACTGCCATCACGCACACGGACGCGAGGCCTCGTGGCTGTCTTCTACTGAAGTGCTTTTTGAAATGCTTCTCATGATGCTACGTCATTAGTGTTTCTTCCTAATGCATTGTAAAACCACCTACGTACAATTCTACAAACCAGTAACTCGGACAGTTTTAACAAAACCCTCCTAGCCAGCTGAAAGATCTGAGGATCTCCAGTTGTGGTAATCAATATGTGCAAGGGAGGGGAACAGCCACTGCACCCAAAGGTCACCAGAACATCATCAAATATGGAAAAGCAAACCAATCTACTAAAAGCTTCCAATTTTGCTGGTTTCTCAGGACGAGGGAGGAACACTCCCTCCAAAGACAAACTCTAGTAATTAACCACAGAACTGTGTATCCAAGGGGCCACATACAACTCCAAGTAGCCAAGCACCACATTACTCAGATACCACAACCAACACCTGCACGAACAGCTGCCAGAGCTGGAGGAAAGGAAACATTATACAGCAAGTTGATGGCAAGCTCGTGTTAGTCCTGTGTGCTCGTAAACCAGTTACACGCTGTCAGAGGGCAGTTAAAATTTGATGGCTGGTCCATCAGAATCCACAGTTATAATGCATATAAATGGGGGAAGAAAAGGGGACTCACTTTACTGGCACATTAAAAGAAATCAATTCAATGTTAGTTTAAAAAAAAATTTTTAAAAAATCAGTGCTCTCATCAAACAGAAGCAGCGAAGACCAAAGCTATAAATTTGACATAGTATTATCATCACACAGCCTGTGACAGGTTTTGGTCAAGAAAGCAATACCATCATGCATGAGCCAATTTATTTCTGGGTTCTGATTCAGCCAAATATCTTTTTGATGCTTGTGACATCTGAGCAAGAAGTGGCAGGAATGACTTAGCCCATTCTACAGGACAAACAGAAAGACCATTCCCTTTAGTATTTCTTCTGGACCTTCAAACGTTGTAAACATTTGATTTCTGTAACAGATTTCAGGAAATACTCACAATTTGAAGTTCCCGTATCAGGTCAGCTGCGTTTCCACTCACCCAAACATGCAGTGTTTTGCTGCTGACCCAAGGGCTGCTGTGACAGCACATTAAAAAGCCTCTGTGTTTCCTTAAAGAACGGTCACCCTAAGTCACACAGCTCTCGGATTTCTCCTCATAACAACAAATCTAAAAAATTGGAGAAACCCCTTGGAATTGAGGCAAATATTCTGAGGTGACCCTCTGTGACAGACAGTGACTGTTCCCCTCCAGAACCTAGAGCATGTGGTATATGGAGTGAGAGGTTACCAGTATCAACGGCATTTATTGGCTGCTGAGAAATGTGAGATGTACTTTTTTTATATACACACATATAAAAAAATAAGAGTGAGGTAGATAAATGTTTGAAAAAAAAAAATCAAAAACTGTCCCCCTGTCATACTCTAAAACCCTTATCTCAGTATTTAAATTCATTATGGGGCATCTCTACAGTGATTTAAACTGATATCACAAAAATAAATAAAAAATCCTACATAGAATACCTTCTTAATTAACTTTTTTGTCTTTTTCATTTTCAAAAGGGAAAAATAACTATGGGACAGAGGCAAGAGAAGATAATGGGACCTAAACTACACAAGCAAAAAGCACTACAAACTTTTAAAAATCTCCAGTCAAAACTAGCAATCAGTATATTTTAACTCATTGTTCTTACTCCAAAGATTTGAACATTTCCATCCCAGAACCACCTCTTCCTGCCATCGTTTGGTTGGATCAGTGCTAAACAAAGGCCTAGACTGGAACTAAGGTAAGATGAGCAACTGGTACTGAGCGACTCGTGATGAGCGACTCCTTGGGTGTCGACTTCCTGACGGCCCCTCCTTCCCCTCTCACCAAGGCTTCTGCAACTGAACAAACAAGCTCACTCGTCTTCTTTTGTTCTGAGGTTTGGTCTGTGATTTAAGCCACAAGCTTGGACTTGTGCAGGTTTCCATAGCTGCCAACACTTCACTGTTTGCCAGCCAAGCCGCCGGCCCCAGCTCCGAGCTCCCCGCCAGCCCCATGGGAACGGGATGGGGGCTTCCCTTGGGTGGGGGTGGTTTTCTTCACTGGGGGTGTGAAGTGCAGCCCAGGTGCCCTCCACGAGGGCTTCCCTCCACGAGGGCTTCCCCAGCAGGAAGGTGAAGAGCTGGGGTTGGCTGGAGCCAGGTGATCGATGGCCACCCTAGAAATGGCTGGCACCACCAGCGGCACCTGGCACAGCTCTTGTTCACAGGGTGGAAGGTTTAAAAGAGTCTTTTTAAGGATCAGTGACCCTAAAGCCTGGTGTCTGCTGTTGTACCCAACTAATAATTTAAAAACAATACGTGTGTGTGTGTGTCTGTGTGGGGATGGGCGGGTGGATGTGTGCCACGACCAGAACAAGCAGAGAGGGCAGGAGGGGCAGGACCCTTGCACAACAATGAATATAAACACTGAACAAGAATGTACTAAATAGTAACCTTTTGTTTCTGACCTGAGTTTGTATCACGCCTTGCACTGTAAGAGACTCGAGTGCTGTCTGGGCAGAGGTTAGTGGAAAGGAAGGAAAACTGGGGCTTAAAAACACCACACCACAGCACTGCCAGAGTGTTCCCGTGCAGGGTGTCCCTTCTTTCTCCTTGTCCCCCTCCAAAGCCCTGTAGCCCACACAGCCAAGATGTTGTAAAACAACTAATGGGACGGGGGAAAAAAAAAAAAAAAAAAGGAGGAAATGTATTTATAAAAAGGCATTAAACAGTTCATGGCAAATCATATGAAAGGTATCAGTTACTGGGAAGGAGGAAGTAAAAGTTACACACTATAGTACAAAGCATAAGAAAATTTGTTGAAGTGGAAGGGAAGGGAAGGAGGGCAGACCTGAAGGTTTTCATAGATTAAATCCACAAAGATAAAGAACAAAAAAAATAGCAGCTTTTTTCTGTACAGACATATAGATGAGTATCTGAACCGTAAAAAAGTTATAAAAGTGACACAAAAGACAATGTGTATGCAAATGATCCATGGTCTAACATAGAACTGCAAGACCCTTCGAGAAGTCTTAATAATAAAGAGAAAAGGTCAACAAAGCATCATATACTTGAATCCGGTTACTGCTTTTTTTTGTCTTCTCCAATTTATGTTTCTAGGTGTTTTTTCCTGGCAAGCCTGTGAAGGAGGGCAGGCTGCAGCGATGGAGATCTCGGCCACTTATTTTCAGGTTTTTCGTAACTCATTTTTGGCGGGCAGATGACTTTTTTTGTATGAAATGCGCGTGTTTGTTTAGCTCACCACTGCCAGTTTTGTCCAGAATTCACTGGGATGGGGACAGGGGTGGAGGGAGGGCTGGTTCTTTACCCCATCCCTTTTATCTTCTCCATCACAAGAAAAAAAAAAAAAAATCACATTCTGTCCAGTTTTGAAAAAAGATCTAGACAATTTGACTTTTTTTAAATTTTTTTTTTAAATACCAGTGCATGACTGAATAGAACATATTGGTCAGGATCTGTTTTGAACAGAGCAGTTGATTACTGTGCTCCTTCCATGACTACAAAAAAATAAAGAAACAACAAAAACGAACGAAAACAAAAAAACAAAGAGTTCATTTTTTTTTTTTTTTTGGCAAAA
>VZTZ01050795.1:830449-995057 GCA_013400955.1 Drymodes brunneopygia
AAGAAAAATACGGTAACTTGTTTACTGAAAAAAGGGTTCTCCCAAGTGCAGCTATGGCAGTTCTGAAGATCCACTGAGGTACAGTAGGCTTTTGAATATATTGTGATTTTTCTTTCTTTCTTCCCCCAATGCCTGTGTTTGTGTGTGTCGTGTGGCTCCGAGGATCAGCAGGCCGAGGACTGGGGCAGCGGCAGGGCCCTCTCGTTCTTGCGGCCCCCGTTCATGTGCGCGTACGGCTGGCGCTCCTCGAAGCTGGCCCGCAGCACCACCACGCCGGGGCCGTTCTCGGCCTTGTGTCCTGAGTGCTTGTCAGTGGGTTGCAGGGTGGAGGAGGGGTCTAAAGGAATGCTCTCCATGTTTTCAGTCTCCAGGTCAAGCTCCTCTGTGTCCGGAGGCTTGTTCTCTTCACTGTAGAAGAAGGAGACCTCTTTGAAGGCTGGGTCCAGCTCGTCTTTGATGCTACCGATGATTTCCAGGAAGGAGGGTCTCATTTTGGGGTTGTACTGCCAGCACATGCGCATCAGTTCAAACCTGGGCAGGGAACACACAGGAGAAACATTTACTGAGGTGTGACAGGGTCGGACCACGTGTTTTAGAGAATCATTCCACTCCCAGGGAAGCCAAAGTGACAGAACTTTCACAGGTTGCAATCCCCAGGGTTGTGGGGTCAATACCCGTAACAGGCCATTTACTTAAGAGTTGGATTTGATGATGCTGCAATTCAGAATATGCTGTGAATCTCCCTGTCACATTTCCACCTTCCTTCTCATCACCCATTTACTCCCCTACCGCCTACCTCACCTCTTCCGCTCCCTCCCACACCTCCTGTCTTGTGGGTACCTGACATCCAGAACCACTTCATACTTTTATTCTGACTTGCTATTTCTTTTTCCTCTGAATTACACCCTGTGCTTACTCAGCCATAAGCTGCATGATTGCACCTCTTGGAGTATCTTTTTCAAACAGCTCATCCTACCCCAACAATACTGACTTGAAAAAAATTAGAATAGGAAATACACACAAGGTAAAGCACCGCCTTTTTCCCCTGAAAGAAGAAAATTACATTAAAATTAATTGTAAGCCCCAGCGGACATTTGCCAATCTCAAAGACATTCTCTAATCTTTTTATTTTAAAATTAGGTTGTTTTCATTTACGGCCAGGGATGCATTAATATTTTACGGAGTGTGAGATCATCTGTTTAAGCACATCCATGATTAGATCTGTACAATGTCCCATGCTGGCAAAACAAAACCACAAAATGAAACAGTAATACAGACATAATGAAAACAGCATTTTCATGACACAGCAAAATTGGATATTCCCAGGAGATAGCCCTGAGCTTTAAGCATAACACAAGAAAGGATTTCACCGTCTGTGAAGGTGGAATAGGGATGTCTTCTGTTCACACAGTGCAGTAATAGGACAAATTTAAATAAGAAAAGGAAGATTAGCATTAATTCTTCGAGCCAATCCTCTGTGTACACAGTGCTCAGAGGAACACGCTGTGTGGAGGAAGTCACTGCTGGCCAAAACTACTACTCTGTGCTAGAGTAAGAATGGATCTAAAAATAAAATAAAGCCAAGAAAGATCTCTCAGTTAAGGTAATGCACTGGAGAATCCTTCACGTCTCTGACTCACCTGCCAGCACTGGGACCTGCAGCCCCAGGCAGACCCTCTTGGCTTGCTGGGGTTTATTTCCCACCTCTGCCAGCCTTCCCTTCAGCCAGGTCACCTAAACTTTTAGCTTCAATTCTAGAGAACAATACCATATTTCCAACTTCCATAGATTTTCAGAGCTCAAATGAGCAAGTCTATTTGACCTTTTCATTAGCTCTCAGTGTCTTGTGCCCACAGTTTACCAGATCTCTGCATCAGTGTGGAAAGATTTTATTTTTAAATGAAAAAGACAAAAACTAATGAAAAAAAATTCACTCTCTTTTTGAATAGGACCTAAGTCCATCCCAGAGTCATGTCCCTGCTCTAGAACAACCCTTCCAACAGGACTGACACTGAGCTGGAGCACCCTGGGCTCTGCAGCCCATGGTGGGTCTGGAGAGAGTGTGGGAGCCCTGGCCTGAAACAAAACCCCAGCAAAGAAAGCACCTCCCCAGAAACTCGGGAAATTGGGAAATCCTGTTGCACCTCCACTGTGCTCTCAGCTGATGTGAAGCAGCAGAGAGGGCAAGTGGCTGTGTTTGGGCTGCAAACACTGCTGAGTGCTTCGACCAAACCCAAAGCAATCTTCACTGAAGTGCATCTAAAGTACCCAATATCCCTGCCAGAGCTGCACTGGCACCGCTCCGCCTGAACAAACGTCAGCCACCTGAGAATGGCCTTGTGACACCCAACAAGAGCTGGCAAAACCAGTCTGTGCTGGGAGAACTCCCCGGGTACTCAATGCTGCATTGTAACCGCACGTAGACACGTAAACACTGCCCAGCTCCTGCTTGTTTTCCAGTCTGTAAAAAGCCTTTCAGAGCAAAAGCGGAGCCAGACTATAAAACTGCACCGTACCCTCACCCACAAGCGGGGAGGAAAGCTTGAGACATAAATATATAAAATCCATTTCTGTTACTTCATTGCTGTTTCCCTTCCAGCTGACTGCTGTGTCCCTGAATAGAAGCTTGGCTGGAGCCAGGAACTCTGGATATTCACTGGCACTGAGCCCCGAGGCCTAAGGGCAATGCTAAGGAGATACCACAAGCAGCGGAGTAATGCATGTGACATCAGCACAAACAAGGACATGTGATGTTTCTTTTAAGCCATTCCAGATTTAAAAACCCTACAGAGTTCCCATAAAAGGATTTTTTTTTCCCCTTTTTAACTCTGTGTGTTCGCAGGCCTTGTTTACATTATCTTAAACAAAATAAAAACCTTTCCAATAGACAATGGAGGAATTTACAGGCTGTTAATACAACCTGAGCAGATTTATAAAGCACGTTCCTGACTGGTGGCAAGTGAGCTCCAGGGAGCTGGAGGCACCACCATGGCTTAGGGGAATAGCCAGCTTCCCTCTGTGCATCTTTTGCTCAAGGAACTGAGCAGAAACTGAGTTTTGTTTTGCACCAAGACAATAAAAAAAACCACTCCAGAAAATGGAAAGTTCCTATAGAAGCTGCATTCCATTTGTGCTTTGCAATACTCTTGATTTGGTGGGGAGAAGCAAAAGGAGCTCTCCCTCCCCTGCTGGTGCCGTGTGCTGCCAGTGCCTCTGCAGAGCAGACCCTGGGTTCTAAGCAGGAACAAAGAGAAATCAGCACTGCGTAAATAGTCTACAATGCATGTGGGGGAAGCAATCCTGCTTCAAAAACAGAGTGGAATTCCAGCCTCCACAACTTTTAAAAGCCCCATGGGAACACACTGTCTGAGAGCTTCAGCTGTACCAAAGCTCGGTGCCACGCAGCCGTCACCTGATGAGCAGTGCCATAACAATGGGAGGACATAAAAACATCACTGAGTGCACAGGAAGAGGAGAAAAACAGCAAAGCTTCTCCTGGCACTGTCTTACTGAACCATCTGTCTTATTGCATGGCTCTGTCTGCAGAGCCACGCGAGCTATGCCAAGAGGGTGTAGCACAAACACAACTGAGGCTTGTTTCACCCTGTGCAAGAGTGAGGAGCCTCCAGAAATACCCTCCCCTTTGTGCTTTGCCCTTTTCACAGGGATTCACCACCTCCCAGCCACAGGACAATCCCCTGTAAAATCCCCCTTTGCCCAAGCATCCGACACAGCCACGCTGCAGAACAGAACCTCTCCAGCTCCACCTCAAAGGTACTGAGCCTCTGCTACCAGCCCAGGGGAGCACAGGCACTGACAAGCAGGACCAGCAGGGCAGAGATAGAGACACAGAGTGTCCCAGCCTGCCTGCTCCATGCAGAATTCATGGGAGGGACACGAGGTCTTGATGGGAGCTCCTGCTCCATGGCTGGAGGGTGCAGGGCTGTGTCAACATCACATCACCTGCACGGCTAAAAGAACAGATTTGGTGACAGCAAAGTTCTTCTGTCTGCTTTCATCTACACTTGTCCACAGCAGTTACCTCCTCCACCTGTTCTGGAGGTTTCTCTCTGTCAGCACACTCCTCTCTCTCCACAGACAGGTCCACTGATGTTCTGACCAGAATTTCAGTTCCTTCCAAGTCAAACTAATTTAAAGAACAAAGTCCCTGTGCTTTTGTAGCTACCACCTGAGACAGGAGCACAGAGCTCCCCTTCTCACCTGCTCCAGCCAGCACCAAGCCCAAGTGACCTCCCTTCTGCAGGGTTTTACTTTTGGGACATCTTGAGTTAATATTAGGAGTCAATACTAAAGTATCACAGACCAGTCTCCACCAGCAAGAATTTGTGCTGCCTTAAAAATACCCCCCACTAGCACAGACACGCCAAGAAACCTGCCTTTAAACACAGTCTTTCAGCCATCTCCACAAAAAACGAGGATCCCTTGGTTTCCAAAGGGTTTCCTAAAGCACTGGGGAAAGCAGTGGCCTGGAACGTGCTGGGATGCAGGGTAAGATCCATATGCAATTTCAGGGCTCTTGGAAGCTGTTAGAAACACTCTCCTGCCCATGTCCTAATTTTCCTGTAGGTCCCCAGCTGAGAAGGAGGTTACTGGGCCCTGGAGAGGAGCTACAGACCAGGTCTCTGATCCTGCCAGCAGCAACAATGTGTGGGTGAAGACTGGGAGCACTGGGGAGGTCACCAAGGGTGGCACAGCACTGTCACAGCACCCTGGGCAGGGAAAGAAGTGAGAACATGCAAAAAATAAAGCACCACAGGAACATAAGAGGTTTTTTGATTGCCAAGTGCATGAGCAGGGAACAAAGGTGAAGGTTACTCCTGGAGCTTCCTACTGTTATTTCTACAACTGCCTATTTGAATTTCAGCAGCTTTGGGTGTCTATACTAAAACAAAGACAAAACAAGCTGAAAGGGAGCAAAAGCAAGTCACAATAAGGTCAGTACATTCTCTTTTTTTAACATTTGGGCTAAAGCCAGGATGTTTTATACTCAACTTTATCACTAAAAAAAAGGAAACCAAAAGAATCACCACTAAAGTGGAGATGCACCTTAGGTCTGAGTTCAGCCTCATTCCTTTTTCTGACAGAGTGAAGCAGCACAATTCAAAGGCAGATTTTTTTTATTCTGCACCTCTGCACTGTCAGGCTGAATCCTGCTGGGCAGAACCAACGTGTGAACAGCTTCTCCATGAGGAGCAGCACAAGAAAGGCTTTGGCTGCTACACACCAGTGCAAAGATTTGCTCTGCCAGACTTTAACCAGCTCACAAGCCAGGACCTTGAAAGTGGATTCATGCAGCAGCAACAGCCCTGGAGCAGAGGAGATTCCCTGAGGAGGGGGAGGAAGGAGAGCTAGGGGGGCTGCAGCAGAGGGAACTCCTGGCCTGACTCCCCTCCCAGCCCTGCTCGTACCACACACATGCCCCAGGTTAATGGGGAATTTCTAAAGCTGGATCTCTCCCCGGTGAGTTTGCTCTCACTGCAGAGGTGCTTTCTCAGGGAGCTGAGCCCATCCCATCCCTGTTCTTCCCCATCTGTGCCCACCCCCATTACACAGCTCTGACCATGTTAAACAATGTCCAGTCAATCTGACTGCCAGGAATTCTCCACAGCATCGAGAAAGGGAAGGAATGTGAAACCCAGGAATCACATGGCAGCTACACCTCCCCCTGCATATACCACCCACCCCCCTCAAACAACAAAACAACACTGCCTGTCATCTGAAACCACAGCCAGGCTCCAGCCAAAAAAGCTATTTTCCTAAGAATCCCAAGCAGCTGAGGCCCTTAAGTGATTGTATCCCTTCTGTGGGCCTCCAACAAATTTCAATAACTGCAAGATGCAGTATTTCCTTCCAAAAGTCAGTTTGGGAAGTGTATCAAAGCAATGAAGTCTGAACAACTGAAACTGCTGCACACAAAGGCCAGCAGAAGTATTTCAGCAATGTAAAGCTAAAAACTGAAGCTGCTGCACTGCACACCCTCTGCTGCTGCGAGGCTTTGGGTCTATCCTGGGGCAGGGAGAGGTTTTTCTGTGGAAAATCTCTCCCTGTGCTTGCAGGGAAGGAAACTGTTACCAGGGGGGATTTGTTTATCTCAATGGGACAAGCGCTGTGACTGAAACAGAAGATCCAATCCGGCTTCAGATACATTGATTTACCTGTATGCTGAACTAAAAAGTCAAATTCCAGTGTTTACACTCATTTCAGCTTGTCCCATGCTCTTTTTCCTCTTTATGCTCAACAGAACTGCTTTAAGCAGAAGAGACATGATTTAGGCCCAGAGCCTCCTGATGTAGCAAACATCACTTATGTAGTGACATTTTTATTAAGCCTAATTTTATTCAGCAACACAAAGCTTGGGTTTAGTCTGCTTATTAGAGGAGATAGATAGCCCAAGGTGAGATTCTGGCCACGAGCAAAGTTGTTTTCTGGAACCACAGAACACTGGATTGACAGAGACTGTTTGAGCAGCCCCTCCCATGACTGCCCCTCTCCAGCAGCCCCTCCTGTGGCAGCCGGGAGGAGCAGGCACCGCAGGGGTCAGGAGGCACAAGCTGTGCCCGCAGGGCAGGGGTGGCACTTACAGCATGTCGGGACAATTGTCGGGCTTCTCCAGCAGCCCCCCTTCCATGACGAAGCGCAGCACCTGCTCGTTGGTCATGCCCTGGTACGGCTGCTCCGCCAGCGTGGCGATCTCCCACAGCACCACTCCGAAGGACCTGGGGGAACAGCACAGTGTTAGGGCTCCCAGCCACCACCACAAGGGTCTATTTCCTACAAGATGCTCAGTGCTGGGTGCCCGTGGGTATTTTCTTTTAACGAAGAATTCCAGCTGCTCTAAAAATATGTGCCTGTAGTGACAGTCACAGCCCCTCCCCTCAAGAGAGTGCTGATTTCAGACACCTCTACTCTGGTGAGAAAAGGGTTCAGGTGAGAAGAACTCAGTTACCCCCTTGTGACATGCATGTAACCATGTTCTAGAAACAGAGCTTCCAGCTCCTTCCAGATAACTACAAAGAACAGCAGAAGTGAAAAAAGCAGTTTGTCTAATAATAGGAATTGATTACTGGCGAAGGAAGATAAGCATAGTTATGTAATTGGGTAGTTTGGACATAAGTATTGACACTTTCTAAAAATATCTCCATTTAAAATTAGTTTATTGAGCAGACACAGCTCAAATTGTCTGCCCTGCACTGAAGAGTCATCTCCTTTTAGAGCTGCTGGGCAAAGAAGGAAGATCTGCATGCTGTCTGACTTGTGTGGTAAAATGCTGAGTCAAACTGAGTGAAAAACACGCAGTTCCACTGGGGGGTTGTTATGAAAACAGGAGTCCAGTGTCATTAGCTGGTTATGGCCCAGTGGTTTTATCTTTCAGCTATCCCTGAGATCTGAACTGGTTTGCATCTGGAGCCAGAAGCCACAAACTGCCCTGCAATTGTTTTCCTTTCAGGGGAGGGAGGGACAGGGGGTCAACTCAACATTTGTGTGCCTTTGAAGCTTCTTTGATCACCACAGGGATAATGAGGACAAGTCTTGCACACCTACTCATCAGATTATCCTAACAAATAAACTCAGGTTGCTCCTTCCAGGCAACTACCAGCCCTGAAATAATGCAAGATGCTGAGGACATATTTATAGAAATCTACCCTCACCCTGAACAGTATTACATTAATTTTAAAATGTCCTCCTCCCCTAACTACGACAAAAACAGCCCTAATTACCTCATTCTTCAGCCTGAAAAGCAATAAAAGAACGAGTTGCTAAAATAAAGCTCCACCCTTCAAACCTCCAGACACTCTTCCTGCAGTTGCCATTTCACCTTACAGCTTATAAATCCTGGACTCTGACCACTCAACAGGGTTTTATCTTTTTGACATCTTGGCTTCTAAAACTGATCTCGAAGAACATGGAACTACATGTCACAATATCTGAGCAGAAAGGCAGGAAAAACCATCTCAGCCTATTGTTTACTGTTTGATGCAAATAAATGGCCCCCAAAACAGCCAAGCTCCACAGTTTACACTGAGCAACTTCGAATCTGAACCAACAGAAGGATTCAGGGAATTCTTCCTGGCATGAAGAGACCTCCAATGTATAGTGTCTGGTGTAAAAGTCACTGAGAAAGAATGATCCTTTTAGCCATAAGTAGATCAAGTGAATAGACAGTATTTAGGGACAGTGTTAAGTCAAGCTCCACTACATTTGGAATTTAGATTGAAACTTCTCTGTATCCATCATGTAGTGGATACATGTTCTAAACAAACAGCAAATTTCTCACATTGAGCCTGTTTTCTTTGTGCCTCCAGACAAGTACACCCCTGTAAACCAAATTTCAGAGTGAATTACTTCCAACAATTAAGATGCCAAACCATCCCAAGGAGAAATTCTCTGAAATACCCACGAGTACTGTGAGCCTCCTCTCCATAAAACAATTTTTTTCCTCTCTATGCTTTCAAGTAAAAATCTGCCAAGCTTTTACTACTCCTTCTCTTCAGCTTTCCAATCCTGTAATCAGTAAACTGCTTTCCAGGCCAGGATATTCACTCAGACTGGCCCACTGATGAAATGCAATACTGTTTGCACAATCCTGCTTTGGACTGATGGATCAATGAGTGCCAAACCATGGAATCCCAGCATGGTTTGGGCTGGAAGGGACCTTAAAGCCCATCTTATTCCACCCCCTGCCACGGGCAGGGACACCTTCCATTATCCAGGGTGCACCAAAGCCCTGTCCAACCTGTCCTTGGACACTTCCAGGGATGGAGCAGCCATGTGTGGAAAACACTTGGGACATCCCCAATGCTCATCCCTGAGCTGCTGCTGAAGCCTTGGGAGGCAATGGCTGGACCTGAGAATTCCTGGTGTGTGGTAGGAACAGGCAGCTCTGCCAGCTCCTCTCTCCAGGCTTGGTCAGTCCTGCATCTGGGGATTTTCTACTGATACAGTCCAAATTTCTGTCTGCTTTGTGAAGCCATTACAAGTCCCAAAATTCTTTAACTGGGGGGACTGCCAAAAGCATGCCTGTACTGTTCCATCAGATAAATGGCTGATACAGGGCTTCCCTTCAACTCAACGTGCTTGTTTTCATCTGCTTCCAAGTCTGAGGGTTACTGGATTCAAAAGTAACTTACGAGCCATATGTAAAATAAAGTTTAAGCATCATTCTGGTGCTTTGCTTTTTCACTTGAATTCCTCTTAGGAACTTTTTGTTCAGAGCTGGTGCTGTGAACTACAGACCACTGACTCCAAACTCCTCAAGCTGCTCAAGGAAAATGCAGCTTACTCCTAAAACATCATTCCTACTGACTTCTAGACATTTGGAGGCAATCAGCTGCCAATTCTGTAACAGATCAGCAGTAAAAACATCTTGTTAGGAAGGCAGAGAAACCATAAAAGACAGAGGAGAGGTTTTGCCAGTACACAAAACCATCTTCTGCCAAGTCCTCCCTACCTATCTCCAAAGGCTGGGGGGTGTGTGGGGAATTGTTCCAGGGGATTACTTCTCCTAAGTACATGCCTCTATTAATAACTGCACAGATAACAGCAAGCATGCAGTGTGCTCTGAAAAAAAACACTATTTCTGCATCTTGCAGTATATAAAACAAGCAAACAAAGCTCCAAATGGAGAGGGATATGCACAAGGGAGAACTCCCCAAAAAAGCCTGTGAGTGTACACAACCCATCTGGGGGAAAGTGGAGTTATTTACACAGAAGGTTTTGATGGAAAAGCAGGTCAGCACTGGGAACCTTTCTATATTCTTGGCAACTTTTAATGCTTTTCTTGAAGGAGGGCAATTTAAAAAAATGACAACTTGCTCTTCCAGGTGAACGTAATGTTCTTCACTGCACAACTGATTTTACAACTAACAGCAGGAAACATGCTGCCACCTCCAGTTTTGGAAATCCATTTAATTTTGCTCTCCCTGAGAGCAAAACTTAACCTCACGAGTTCTTGCTGAAATGTGAACTCATGGAACAAGACAGTTACCTTTGAATGGACAGGAGAAGCAGTACACTTAGTTAAGTCTACTAAAACAAGGAGAGAGGCTAGAAAGAAGGGGGTTAAAGCAGTTTTTCAGAGCCCCTTTTTTGTTACCAGACGTCGGAGTGCGTTGTGAAGACTCCATCCTTCAGCGATTCCGGGGACATCCAGCGGACAGGCAGCAAACCCTTCCCTCCTTTCCGGTAATAATCTGTCTCGTAGATATCTCTCGTCATGCCAAAATCTGCAAGGTAGAACACTCTTGAGTTTGCCTGAGAAAATGATGCACATTTCCCCTTCCCACAAGGCAGAGAATCACGCCTGGGTGTGAGGAATCGGCGCTGTGTTCCCACGACACTTGACTTTGCAGACACTTCAGCTGCTGCCTCAGGGCTGGTGACCTTCTCTCCCAACACCAACAGACTCTGCCACTGACTTCAAGTGACAAGGCTCAATGGTTTAAAGATAGGAATATGAAAAGTTCCAGCATTTATGCTCAAGCTTTGCAGTAACATGAGTCTTCTGAAGGTCATACAATTCACTAATTATTCCCTGATTTCGTGATTTACAATTCTTTTTAAGGACTGTAAAGAGCTCCTTTAGTACTTATAACTATTGTGTTTAACTGAAGAATTCACATGTTGAAGGAAATACTTCTCTTGGTTTTCCTTTTCCCATTTCCAAAGGTAGCTCCCAGTTTCTGTACAATACTCCATTCCAAGTGCTGCAGAGGATTATGCTGCTCATTTGTGATTAACACACCCAAATATTAACGACATACTTTCGGTTATATCCATGCTTAGCTGTAAATTCGTAAGCATTTGCAAGACCTGGATCTAAAAATGTTCATCCCCTTGACCATAACTCAGATTTAATCCAGTGGTTTTTTCTGTACAATCAGCCTGAGACAGAACTGCTGAGGCTCACACTTGCCTATTGAAACCAGTTACTGTGTTCTCAGACACCAACCAAGAAGTTAATAAATGAGGATTCATCAGTCATCTGACTGATATAAATGCTGTCTGATGACACAGAGGGCAAAATCCATTTTACCAACACAGACCTGTAATTGCCCCTTTTTTTTCCCCAGGAAAAGTGTACAGAACTCCCCCAGCTCTCTGAGTTATCACCAGTCTGTGGTGAGTGACCAACCAGGGCCACCAGTACCCTCAGTGATTATGACTAAAAAGCCCATCTGTGCAGCTCCTCCATCACTCCCACACACCAGGGTGACTTTATCCTGGTTGAACGGAAGATTCTTTCAAAATGCAATGCAAATAAGAAACAGACAAGCAGTGAGGACAGGGTAGTGTGGCATAAAGCTCTTCCTCTGAGATCTGAACAGTCTGAGTTGGCGTGTTCCAGCCAAGATGCTCCTAAACTGTTTCTGCATGAGGGGATTTTCAATGCTGCTACATAAACAAGAGCAATGCAGCACATTTACAAGATGCTTCTGGGGTAACCATGAACATGTTTAAGGAAGAAATGCACCATATCTTCAGCTCAAAGAATTGTAAAACAAGCTGATGGGGGCAGGAGGAGAAAACTGGAATGGGAAGGATTTAGGCTGACTTCCCACAAACCTGCAGAAAATACACAAAATCCCCAAAAGATCTGATTTCCTAATTAACTGACTCAAAATGAAATCATTTTTTCTTTCTCCCAAATGACAGGATTACTTACACAAATTATCAAAATAGCTGAGTTAAGCTCAGAGAAAAAGAATTAGTTTCCTACAGCAGAAGGCAGTTGCTATACACGTTATTTTAACATGCACAACTCAAAAACAGCCAACAGCTTAAAATCACTCTCTCTGGAGAGAAGACTGAAAAAACTCATCTGACACTATTTTGGAGGGATGGTGAAAGGAAAAAAAAAATTGGTGATCTAACAGCAGAGCAGAAGAAAAGCCATTCAGCTGTCTGGGAAGCAGAACTCCAGTTTAGACTGGAAAGCACCCAGCTGAAGTCATTTCACTTCCAACTCAGATATGATTTAAAATAATCCTAAAATTCTCATTCTTGAATCAATAAACAGGAGGTGGAATTATTTTTGTGCATTAACAGAAACGTGAATGACACACCAGTGGTAACTACACCATCCACCCAGATGTCTGCAGTACCTAACTCACTGCCTCACCAGCTCTTTTTAAACCCACATGCTGTACTATTGCCTCAGTGGAACAACAGCAAGCAGAGGTATTGCAGAGGTTTCCACTCAGTGTTAACTGCTCACAAGTCTTAAATCACTGCAAGTCTTCACAAGGAACAGATTTCGTTCTGCAGACATTTAAACTGGAGCTCAGTTTCAAAATCAATAAAAAAATTAAAAGCCTTCTAAGACACAGATTTTCCAGGATGAGTCTATGACCTGTGTAAGAGTGAGAACAGCCCACCTCCAATTTTGACTGTGAAGTCCTCAGCCACCATGCAGTTCCTGGCGGCGAGGTCCCTGTGCACGAACTTGTTGGCGTTGAGATAGGCCATGCCATCCGCGATCTCTCCTGCCATCTGGATCATCTTCTTCAGGGTGGGAGGCGCCTGCCCAGGGTTGTTCTGAGCAAGATGAAGATCAAACAATTAACAGACCACGTCCACTCTCTGGTGCACACACTGTCCTCGTGTTCTGTTCATTTGTGCACATCTGAATTTCTAGATCAAGGGCAAAAGCTGCTGAGCTCATTTTCTGCATAGACTGCTGTGATTTCAGTAGCAAGTGACCTGTGTGTCATCTTTATCCTCCAGATCCTGTATCATACGTGACAATTCTAGCTGTTGGACTGATGGCCTAGGCATAGAAGTTTGCTTAGGAGCTAAAGCAACAGGTATTTACTTTCTAGGAGGAGGAATGGCCAGGACACAGAACATGAAACAATTATCCTAACACATGTTCTTAAACCAGCCAATTTCTGTAACATCTTGATGAGAAAGAGGATCAGACAAGAGATCTAATGCAAATCTGGAAAAGAGGACTCAGTGACACAATGAGGGACCTATTCCATGTGGCACCCTGGGCTGCCTCATGAAAGAGCTGCTGGAGATCGCACAACAGCTCATGTTTTGTCCTTAGACTGACGGAGAAGGGCAGGAAAGGCTAATTGCCTGCTGCTTCCAACGTGAGGCTGTCTTGTTCAAGATGATTCAAAGTGAAGAAATAAACATGCAGCAACTCATGACTCACCTCTGTGTCTGGCCTCAATGATCTCAGGTAACTTTTGAGGTCCCCACGTGTCATCAGCTCCATGATAACCAGTGTAGGCTGGCCCTGAGAAACAACACCAAGCAGCCGAACCTGGCAGAGGAAAAACAAATGTTCAGTACAAGAACAAGTACAGTTAAATTATCATTTATTCATGTTGGTATGTAGCCCTGTGGGAACCTGTGGGAAAGGTCTGAATGTAGATTTGGTTCCACTTTCTGACTGGGGTTTCACGGTAATATTACAAAGCTGTGCGGAGTTGAAGCTAAAATCCCAAATTCCCACTTCAGTCAGGGCAGACGTGCCCAGAACAGCCTTGTGTCAATGAGCACCAGGCTGGGTGAGTCACAGCCTCGTCACATCCTCAGGACTCACCACATGGTGACAGTTGAACTCCTTCATCACCGAGGCCTCGTTCAGGAACTCGATCCTCTCGCGCATGCTCGCCGACTCGTTGACCGTCTTGATGGCCACCCTGGTCTCTGGCTCATCCTTCACCACTCCCTTGGCTATTCCCTCGTACACCATTCCAAAGGAGCCTTGCCCAAGCTCCCTGCACATGGTGATCTTCTCCCGGGGCACCTCCCACTCGTCTGGAACATACACTGAGGGGAGAGAGAACAGCTGTGATGCTCCTCTGCTGCCTGGGCTGGGGTCACTCCCTGCTCCATGACAGCCACTGCCCCAGCAGTTTGAGTGTTCCAACCCCACACAGAATATGCTGAGACCTTGCACCATGTGTGCAGACAGTCCAGGGTCTGCCCCACAGAGGCAGGGGGATGATGGCATACAAATAAATCTGAAAAAAAGGTGTACCTGGACTCGAGGTGCCCTTACTACAGTAGTAACATATTGGGATAGAAATAAGGAACCTCAAAGCACAAAACAAGGATGGGAAGAAGCTCAAATCAATGCTTTAGGTTAAATCTTTTCTTGGAACCCTTGCTCTCCTAATTCTCCCAGACAGCATCAAACACACTTGATCATCTGTATCAGTTCAGTGTCTGCTGTATTCTCTATTAACACTGATTTTATGGCTAGAGGGAGGCAGACTCTGATCCAGCAGCTCTTTGCATGGCACTGTTCTGATCCCTTGCACACACACCATTGCACCAGCAAAGGCAGAACTTGCTGCTGCTGCTGCAGGTCTTTGATCTGAGGCAGAAGAGAGCTCTCAGAAGGTGACTGCCAGGAGGCAGGACTGCCTCAGGCAAGAAGACATCCAAGTGCTCACTGATGCTGCTGCCTATCAGTCACCAAAGGAGGGGACAGTTGTGTCACATGCTCTGCATGGGTGAAATGACAGGATGAAAATAGAGGATTATAGCATGAACACTGACAGACCTTTAACCCTAATGGTGGTGCTATAAAAAAATAACAGTAAAACAGTCTGCTGCCACTCTGGGTAAACCCATTAGACTCCTGGGGACTTTTGGAAATACTATTCCAGCAAAAATTCTGTAACAGCAGCACCAAACTAAACCATAAACAGAAAAACTGAGGCCTCAAGGAAATTTGTCTGATGTTGTGATTTCTTCAAGAAAATAGTGGGTTTGTTTCAATAGGGCAAAACAGAGCTTAAAAGGGCAAACATGAAAGACCACAAATTCATTCATTCTTCCTTCATTCCAGTGAAAACATCACTTTAAGAGTAGATGATGATCTGAAAGTGAAACTAGTGAATCTGAATTTGCTTCAAGTGGATAAAACTACAGGAAAACAATTCAAAAACTCCCCAGTTTCACTAGACAAGTGGCATTTATGTATTAGAAATTGTGGATTCCAGGGGTGTGCTAATAAACCAGAGAAAGTGGCTTTACAGCATGGCTTTTACTGTTTCATACCTTTCAAAGTCAGACACCAACAGAACACAGAGCAGTAAAAGCATCACAAGTTAAGGTCACACTCACCATCTGAGGCACTGAAGTACTCAGGGTTCACAGAAGCATAAAGGACTCCATTGCCCAGTCTGTCACTGTTCCTGTAGAAATACTGGATTTTATTTCTTTAATCTTTAAATCTGAGTATATTTCAGACCATCTCGTCTACAGCTTTTCCACTGCTTGCTCAAACACAGAATATTATTTACTGTATGTGGAGTTTTTCATACAAAGGGGACCAACCCAGATCTTATCTACCTCATATAATCAATGGGAACACAGTCCAGAACAGCTTCCCAGGAATTCTGGAGTCTTCTCTATACCAAATCAGCACCAGGAAAATGTAAACACATGGTACTTTTAGCTGCTGGGTAAACTTCTTTTAAGAAAGGCAGCTATATTTTTATACAATCAGGAGACCCATGGCTGAGAATGCACTTTACCATCATCAACTCTGCTGTGGGAGAGAAGTTTTTTAGCAAAAGACAAGACTCTTTTTAGTGGGGGATTCCATTAAACTATTTCCTAAGTGTTTCTATTATTTTATTTTAAAACCACACAATGCCACACCTCCCAGTTTTACTGGGGCGATTTTCAGAATAAGACATGTAATAAATGCACTTTGAGAGCAGGAGACAGGCTCACAGAGAAAACATTCTTGTGTTAGAAGAACAATTTAAAGAAGGAAAAATTATCAGGAATTTCACCTAGGAGAGCCTAAGGAAGGCAAAGCAGGAATTGTCATCACCAGAGAAAAAGCCCTTTCTGGAGAGCAGAACTGGCACCACAGTCTGCAGTGCTACCAGTGAACTAGAGCTGGAAATCATGGGATACTCAATGAGCATGAGTAATGTGAGAGCAATAAAAAAACTCTATAACTTAAAGGTTGCAAGACTGAACATTTGTTCTGCTATTAAGTTCTCCTTATGTGTTTCAATGAGATAAAAAAAAAATAAATCACTACTTACAAAAAACAAAACAAAGGAAAACAAATTAACAGAACAGTCCCAACGACTGCTCTTGGCCAGGATATGATTTTTTAAGTGGATGTAAAGATCTAAAAAAACCATCTAGAATTTGAAAAAAAAATGAGATTAACCTAAATGGAACTGCATTTTCATTATTTATCTTGAACCATATTTCAGTCAAATCTCCTGATTATACAGGTCCAGTGTGTGCTATCACTACCCCACTGGTATGTTCCTCACAAGCCTTCCTCTTCCCACTCAAACATGATACTGCAATAAAAACCCTCTTCATATCTCCAGCAGCAGCAGCCAGATGCTGGTAACTCTAAACCACCTCCTTTGCCACAACAACAAGGCAGAATCTACCTCAGCCTCTCCACTCCTCTGAATGCCATTTCTCTTTTTAATTTCTAACTCACTCCATGGGCAGAGACCTGAAAATAAACACTTCCCCTCCTGCAGGTTTAAGCAGCAGCAGCAGCACACAGAACTCACCTCTTTTTGTTAAAGACATAGAGCATTATCAGCAATCCCCCAAGGATGAGCAGCAGAGCAATAGGGAGCACAATGACCAAGTGCAGGAAGTTTCCATAGTTTGCTGCTGCAACCAACAAGAAAACAATTGTATCAGGGTTTCTATAAAAGCTCTCCTAACAAAGAAACATTCAAAGCCCACTCGGTGTATTTCCATACAGGGAAGAAATCAAAGTTCTTGTTTTCTTGTCTGATGTGGAAAAATGTACTCAGAAACCCTCCCTGACTGCAGATGAGTGAAACAAGAAAGCAGAGACTGAAAGGCATTAATTTTGTACAGAGCAGTGTCTGTCTGGGCTTTGTTTTCACAAGTTATGCTTAAAGGACTTGCATTCCTCAGTGAACAATATCCAATTGTTCACTTGCACATTCACCTTTTTTTCCACCTTTTGTTCACCTTGCAGTTGCTTATATTCAGAATATACATGCACTGCTTTTTACTTTGAATTGTTCAAAGTTCAGCAACCAGGAAATCAAAAAGGGATAAAAGATGGAGTAGCAGTTTTCTGGGGATATATCTGCTCTACAACTAGATACAGAATTTCTTAAAGAGGGTCTCTGGGGTCATGTTCTTCCAAAATATAAATGACTCTCACAGTCAGGACCAGCATCACCCTTTCATCAGGACTTTTTTTTTACCAAACATCACTCAGAACAGGTCAACCTGCCAGCCAGAAATCTACTACACCCCAATGTATCTCCGATTATTTTGCAATTTAAAGCAGGTTTGCCTGGTTGCCACAGGTTTTGTACGTGGCAGCTCCATGTTGCTATGGCTAACATCACATTCCCAACACAGCTGCACATCCCAGGAAGCCACAGCAGGGTGTTCTCCACACCCACACCTGGCTGCACCTCTCACAGACACCCAAAGCTGCAAGGAAAGGACCACACCTCACAAACCCCTCCTGGCTGTCAACACTTCCCCAAAAATGGACCTGAGAGGAGTTCCCAAAGAACAGCAAGCAAGAGGAGTGTTCAGAGCACAGGCTCAGGTACTCAGTCACATGAACATCAGGAATTATTAAGAAGACAAAAAACCCCCAATTCGACACAGACAACAAACATTTGTCTTACATTTGGGCTGCACATAGAAAGAGATGGGCTCAGTCCAGGACCCGTTCCCAGCTAAGGAAGTGGCCTGAACTCTGGCAGAATAGTTCCCAGGGTTCAGGTGAGTTAGTTTAGCTCCTCCAAGCTTCTTGTATTCCTGTCTGGAAACACATTCCCGCTTCTCCTAGAAGAAAAAAGCAATTTACACATGTAAATATCTTCACATTCTGGAGAAAGCAATACAGCTGCAGGATAAGCTCATTTTTACAGCTAAAAGCCACACCTGATCAGTTTTACTTCAAACACCATAAGGAGATACATGGAATTTAAGAACTCAAAGGAAATAAAGTAACAACATGCTGGCAGGTGCTGTGTCTGAAATCACAATTCCTGTGTGAAGCACGTTAAGAAAGACCCTTTTTTGTGTATAAATTAAGAGTTATGAGCAGTAATGTCAGATCCTCACCTCACCATGCTGCCCATATTTGATTTCATACATCAGGATCAGCCCATTTGGATTTGCAGGCTCCAACCACTTCAGGTAGACGGTATTTTCCTCTTTTGCTTCCCATGATACCGTTCCTGGAATGTTATCTGCTCCCTCTGTAAAATATTCACAGGTGATGTGAGAAGAACACCTATGACTGAAACAGGAACTTAGGCCTAAGAGTTGAGGAAAATGGAAGGCTCATGATATTCTTCAGGTGCAGAAGCTCTGCAGCAAGACCCACTCAAATCCAGGGAACAAACTCCATTGGCCAAGGGCCTGCTGGAGATGAGCTCAGTCTGAACTCCTGGTTTCCAGAAAACCAGTGCAGAGCATACAGCTCCACCAGACATAGGCTCTGTGTGTCAAAAAACTCTGGTTATCACCACCTGATTCTTCCTTCCCAACTCTCCCCAACACCAAAACAGTGCAGGCAGCTATTCCCACCAAATGGCTGCAAACACACAACATCTGCCCCACTGACAGCCCCTTCCTAAAACAGTCATAGAAAATCTGTCCCTGTTTAAAACAGTCTCAGCAGCAATTCAGGAACTGCTTTATCCCTGTTTAGTTCCTAATAATTTTATGGGATTTCATGAAAACTTAATGGGAATGTGAAACCCGTTTCAGTCTGGGCTGAAAAAATACCACCTTCTCAAAGATACAGAAGGAAACAGGATTGTTTAGCCTTTAATTTTCAGAGGTGTGTGTGAAAAATCTGGGAACGCTTCTTTCCTTTTCCCTGATCTCACAGATTTCCTTATTTCCTTGAAATAAGCAATACTTTTTGTGGTTTTTTTTCACTGACACAGCTGGATCGGGATTATGATAGCCTTTCCTTCCAGAAACAAAACAAAATTGCTACCATTCTGCATCCAATATCCCCAGACATCTGCTGGAGTCAGAAGCTCGTTGCTGGATACATATGAGCTTACACTAAAATCATCCCTATTCTTCTCAGAAGTACAATCTGCAAAAGTCCCAAAGACGAGCACAGCATTCAATGCTTCCTATTTGAAGTAGTCTAGAGGCCAGGGATTGGGCACAAAGAAACACAGTCTTCCTCCTGTTCCCAGGCTGGACAAATGCATGGTCGATCTGTGACAGAAGAAACATTTGGCAAACATTCCCACCAGCTAAACTCCAACATCTGCAAACAGTTCCCAGTGAACACAGCAAAACTAAACATTAGCAGAGAAACGTTGCTGTGGCTCTATTCAGCACACAGGGAGCTGAAGAACAAAACCTTTCAGCCCACCATGGCTGGGAGTCTCACTTCTATTGCTGGGAAACAGTCTCTCCTAATTATCCTGGCAGTCACCCTCTCCCTTCCTCCAGCTCCCAGCACAGACTCAAACACATCCCTCAGTACACACCACACACCAATCAAGGACACGAAACAAAAAAATCTATGCAGTTCCAATTTATCCTACCGCATGGAATTTTTTTACTACACCCCAATGTATTTCTAACTGGTTTGGGAGAGCTTGTCCCCCCTGAGCTTGATCTCTGCCCAGTAAAGGCAGGGCTGGCCCCCCGTTTGGGCATACCTGAGGGCATGGTTCTGGCGAACACGAAGTTGGACGCGCTGCAGCCGAGCGTGTCGGCCTCGTGGTTGCAGCTGTGAATATCGATGCGGTAGAGAGTGAAAGGCTGGAGATGGGAGATGACAGTTCTCTCCTTGCCATCCACCTTGGTCTCAAAGAAGGGATATTCCACCTCGCTCTCCTCCGTGTCAGAGGCGTTGGTGAAGTGGTCGGTCCCGGTGGCGTTCCTGCTTCGAGTGGCCAGGGTGGCGTTGGCGATTCGGAACACGTCCCTCCGCTTACGGTCAGGCCTGAGGGGCACACACAGGTACAGAAAAGGGCTCTTTAGAGAAAACCCACTCCTTCTCCAGCTTTGGGAAAACTGTGCCAAACACCCCAGTGAAACAGGCAACAGCTAATAAAAAACCTAAATAAAGGAAACTGCAGAACAAGAGGAAAACTTTCTCTAAATCTGAACCTGCCGCGTGTCAGTGCATCTCATTTCTCTCTCTTTTGGTTGGGAACCAACCAAAACTCTGAAGCTGACACTGCGCCCCAAGATGAATGTGCAAACTTCTGACCTCACACAATAAACCAAACAGCAAAAAACAGCTCCACCGTTACTCAAGAAGTGTCCTGGATTTGTGCTTCATGACAGTAATGTGGATGCTGAAAATAAAAATCAGATGCTAAAGGTTGAAAAGGTTAGGGGGGAAAAACTGTTTTGAAGCTTGCTGGATTAGCAAAGGAAGCTGAGTCTACTGGGAGCTAGCTTTGCAGTTGTGATGAAATTAGAATGAATTGCATTGCGAGGAGAAACCTTGGAAGGCAGTTGAAGGCCATAAATGTTCACCACCACTCAGGTGGTCATCTGTGTATCTCTACTTCTCTCATCCAAACAAGAGCTCTGCAAAGGAACAACCCTCCTGTGTGACGAAACTCAGCACTAATATTGTGCAGAGTCAAAAGTTCAATGAACAGCTTGGCCTTACAGGCATGTGGGTGAAAATTAAGCAGAGTTTAAAAGCTGAGAATTTACAGCCACACCAGTGCTTTCTCAGGCCCAGGGAACTGCTGTAGTAGACAGCCCCAAGTGACATGACAAGGATCAAGATGCTCTTACAACCACGTGGATCAGGTAACCAACACCCTGTGGCCACACACTGGGCCTGCCCCTTGGTCCTGCCCCAGATCTGAGGCTGTTCTGCTCAGGAGCACCAGCTACACAGGGCAGTCTGGCTTCACTGCTCCTGCTCCTCTGTCTCCAAGGGCTGCAGGAATGTCCACGCCTGGAAAGCAACACCTCAGAGGAGGTAAAGGAAAAAGTAGGAAGAGTCACACTACAAAACCAGTTTGGGCTTGAACCCTATCCCTGAAATCACTTCACCAGTGCCCATGGAGCACCTGGCCAGTGCAACAGGTACCAAGGAGATGAGGTCCAACAGCTCTACCAGAGAGCGAGTTACAAACCAGGCAAATGAGGCCTCCCTCGAACACACAACAGGAGGAAAGATGACTCAACAGGAGAACTTAATTCACTGTCAAATATATCATCTGAGTACATGCAGGCACAGAGCAGCACGCTGCAGAGAGAGCCAAGAACAGGCTCACTCAGTTTTGAAACCTTCTGGCAGAGACTGGATGATTTTTTTTCTTTAGGAGTTCACTACAGAAATTTCCAAAAACCCTTTACTATGTTGTGAGTGGTTGATTTGACACTCTAACCACCATGTAAACCACGTCACAGAAATAAACACAGACAAGAAAGAACTGCCCAAGTTAGCAACAAATTGTTTTAAGCAAGACACAAGTGACTATCTTGTCAGTTAAAGCAATTTCATAGGAAATAGAAGTATTTGTGCCTTGTCTACACTGGTATCTGTGGAAGTTACTAAACCTATTCACCCTGCTTAGGATGAGTATTGATTTACTGCTTTAGCTCAGTGGAAAGAACAAACTTTTGATCAGTAAAAAGTTGGATGCCTAGCCCTGAATGGATGAACATTTGCACAGATTCTGTGGTTAAAGCTGTGAAAATAAGAAGTTTGTTCTCAATCAACCCCAAAAGCATGTGCCAATGCGAGAACCCAAAAGGCCTGACTTTATCACTGCTTTTATGGGATGCATGGAGCTTCAACTCTTTGGTGGTATCTGGGGGTGTGGGGGAGTACAGCCCTACCTTGTCTTCGGGGAAAAAGATAAAGGAACACCAAACTTGTTGGTGAAAACTACAGTTGTGTCAGGAGGAGAAAAGAGCTGCAGGATAACCACAAGGCAAACGTGATTAAAACATGAGATTTGACATCAATGCTTTTTGGTCAAGCAGCTTCTTGCATTTGTGAAATGCAGAGATAAAGGCAAGAAACAAAGCCTCCAAGGAAGTAAGGAAAAGTCTAGAGATAAAAACTTGAAAAATCATCTATTCCATTAAGGGAGAGGAAGAAAAAGCAATGCAAGAGAAAAATTAAAAATAACACTATAAAAATTAAATCAAATAAAAAAGATTTTAAAAACTTGGGCCATTTAACAGAAAAGCTCAATCTTTACCCACTTCATGGCAATTTTAATGTTACTGCTCAGACTACACACAGAGCCCCTCCCATCTTGCTCATTAGAGAAACAAAAACCTTGAAGAATAAACTCATTCTCCTCTGCTTGTGAGTGTCTCTTCAAGACTAAGCAGAGTCCTGTTTGAAATCCACAAAGGCACTAGTACACACAGGGTCATCCAGAAGTTGCACAAGAGATTAGATCAACAGACTTCTTAAACAATCTTAAAACCACCCAGTCAAATACTTTCATGCTGTATTACATGCTGCAGCTCTTTCATAACAACCTGGAGACAGGTAGAACACTGGAAACAAATACTACTATTGAGGCTTGCATTAACACATTAATTAACTTCTCCCTTGGGAAAGAGAGAGAAAAAATTGACATCGAGTAACAAGCTGCTTAGATTTGTCCCACGGAGATGTCTCACCAGCTCATAAACTTTAATTTCCCTGACATACAGTCTCTTAAAAGTTGCTTGGCTATGCAGCTATTGCTGAGCATTGTCCCTTATCTGCCCCTGCTGTTACAAAACACCCGAATGGCAGTAATTTAAGAGAAAAAGGACAAGCTTTCAGGAAATTCTCTGTGAACTGGTCAGTTTATTTGTTACTGAGTTCAAGGTTCTATGAGTTTTCTTGGGAGGGAGGCAGGACTGCAAGAAAACATAGGAGAAGAAAACACATTTTATATTACAAATGTTTGGGGAAATAGAAAAACCTCCTTTGCAACACACTTCCAAGTAGTTCAGACTTGACATAAGGCTTTCAAAACTCCTTCCTGTGCTATTTCATGAAGTCAAAAATCAGATCTTAAGATGTTCCATGTCTCAGGATTTACATCATAATCAGACATGGAGGCTGTAACTTCCCTGTACCTGACCTTGGCTGCTACTTTTCCCCATTAGGGAAACTGCACAAATGCTCAGTGTGACCCAAACACAGCTCAGGTAAGACACCTGAGAGAGAGAGTATTTAGTCCCAAGAGAGGCAGTATTTAGTCCCCCATTTTTTGGATAAAGCTAAGAAGCACTGCAAATATCAAAGTCCCAACCCCAACACATCAGTTCGATACATCCTTAAGGGTCCAAAAAAATCACAATGGAGAGTGATGTGAACCAGTATCAATGGGCAGCAATGCCATGCTTCAGAGTTCTCAAACAAACAGGATTTGATCATGGACTTCCCCTGCCAGGAGGGAGAATGAGACAAGGTGCAGCACTGAGATCTGACAGTGAATTAAAGACTGTAACACAACATCTGCACACTGTGTGCCCTGCCCCAGCATCCAATCACCCAAAGTAACAACAGCTTATCTGAAGGACAAATTGGGAACTCAAGGATCAAAATCACCAATTAATTCAGTAGTATCTACTCTGTGTTGCAGCACAGAATCATTACAATTCCACTTAACACGTAAGCAGGTGTTTTATCGTGGGAGAGTGGAAATATTTAACACTCCTCTGCAGCACTGACCCAGGAAACACACAGGCCCCTTGCAATTAGTGCAGTGAAAAAAGAAAACCAGTTTCAATTCTGTGAGGTGACTGTGCCCTTAATTTCAAAGATAAATCTTCAGATTAGGAACACAAGCACTTAAATGGTTATTTAGAGAAAAATCACATCTGAAAGCCTTTGTCTGCCTCATGTTGCTTGTCTCTGAAACCCTTAGAGACAATGAGCTCAAGTGACTCTTGAATCTGAAAAGAAACCATCACTGAAATCCTTGATCAATACAGGTAAGAACCCTTACAATGGACTAGAATTGAAAGAAAGAAATGAAAATTGGCAAATAAGAGAAACTGTAAAGTAAGGCTGTGGATTGTCTCACATGAAAGGAAAGGTAATGTTTGGTGTTTCTACATGTGCTTTCATGTCCAGGAAACCTCAGTTCTAGGAAATGTTAAAAAATGAAATTATCAGCCCTACTTCCAAAGAAGCGTCCAAAATCCATTACCTGGGGACAAAGATGGAGTTGTGAAGGAAGTTCTCAAAGACTTTCCGGTACTCTGCTTCCTCCTTCTCTGCTTGCTTTTCTGCCTCTGTCTTGGGACAAGCACAACAAGGTCCTTTTTCTCCCCCACAGCCCTCTGGCTTGGTGGGCTCAGTAGCTTCTTCTGTATCAATGGTCCCATCAGCATATCTTCGAATTGGGACTTTATCTTGAAAGAAAAGAACAGAGCTGGTTTCTTTCCTCTCCAGATCATGGATCCAGCAACAATCCATGTTTACCCATTCCCTCTACTTGCTGTTACTTAGCTCTTGCCAGTGAAGTGCCCTGGCAGGCAGAGTCCCAGGCATTTCAGCACAGCAGCATTTCAGTTCTCCTACCTTTGGAGCAGTAATTGTGTCTGTACAGGTAACTGTCCTGAGGCTGCTGCTGCCAGCGCACGATGTAGTAGGAGAGGTTCCCATTGGGAAGAGAGGGAGGATTCCATTTCACAATCAGCTGGGATGAGGAGTTGGATGCTGAAATAACATCCAGGGGAATGGATGGCACTAGAGAAGGAAAAATAAAGAAACAAGGAAGGTATTTAAATCTAAAGCACTCTACAGTGTATTTTCATGCAAGCTTTTCAGTGAATCCCAATGCATTTCTATACTACAAGGAAAAACACCAATCTTATTTCAAAGAAATGATTTTCTACTTATGCCAACAGTTGAAGGTTCAACTGCAACCAAGTCCCAATCTGAAGTTGTACTTAAACTAGTCTTTACAAGGTAACAAAGCTTGAAATTCTAACTCCAAGAAGCTCCCATAGTTCCTAACAAAAGTAGTATCTGAAAAAACAAGGGTTTTAATTCAAACTATAATGTTGCTTTCATAATTACAGAAACTTGTACCACTATGCACATCATCTACACATAAATTTTATTTCTGTATCAGTGACAGAACTCGCACAATAATGTACTAATTACACCTGCAGCACTATCAACCTCTCACCCCAGAGCCCAGCATCTCACCTGCAGCATTTGTTCGAATATATATAATTTCACTTTTTGCTCCATGAATATGATGGTTTTCCATCATTGTGAGGGTAACAGCCTTGACATAAATGGCATATTGAGTCCAAGGTTTCAATCCCTGCAGCAGAATCCCAGGATTGTTCTCTTTGTTTGGTGGCAGGTCAACATCAACCATGTTCCAGCTATTGGAGCCACACGCATCTTGCCCGTCATACTCTGTCACATTTTTGAATGGTCTGAAATATTCAAAGAGAAAAAGTAGCACAAATATTTATTTTCTCCCAAAGACTGTCATACATGCATGAGAGTGCCTCACTTCAAAGCTGCTCAATGAAACAAAGCTTGCTTGCTTTCCACAGCAGAATATACCAGAAAAAAAAAATCTGTATTTCCAAGCAGTACAAAATTCAGAGTTCAGTTTTCATCATGAGCAATAAAGCAACATTCTCCAAGAAAACACCATATTTATCTTTTTTTTTCACTCAAAAATAGGCCGTGAAATGCTTCAGACATATTTAGACTTTAAATAAACATATATCAAACAGAAGTGACTCAAAACAGTTACTGAGCTTTTTACCATAAGGAACCCAAAGCTCCAAGACTGGCCTTGACCAGTGCAATGAGCTTTTGTACCCTTTTATTTCCACACAATACAAACACACTTAGATAGTCAAATAGTTCTATTTTTCAGAAGTTGTAACACTGGTACAAGAGCAAACTCTTGTTATCAATATCTGTACACTTGCCAGCACTGGTATAATTGTAGAACATCACAATGACCTTTTTCAAGTGATGCTGGACATGAACTATTTGTGCTTTCATGTCTCACATCTTTGCTCCATGTATCATTACCAGCATTCCAAACCTCCCTTTCACATCTCCAGACTGCTTGGACAGTTATTTGTGCGCTCATTTGTTTTTTTAATTATTTTAAATCTGAGCCATTACAAGGATGTGCAAAGGTGGAGGCATCTCCCAAGTAATCTGGATTTCTCCAGTAACTGCCCCACACCTTTGTTATCAAGAGATACTAATGCAGGAAATGCCCAAAGCTGGAAAGTCTAAATAACCCCAAACCCTGAGCAGACAAGTCATCTGGGTGGCAGGGCAAACTCCTGAGCTGTGATGCTCTCTAGTCAGCACTTCAGCTAGAGAAGGAAAATATCTCAGTCAATACAGTGACTTAGAAGAGCTCCAAATCAGACCCCTGAGAAGAGCCAAGCCATCCATCTTTCTCTTTTTTCAAATTCAAATTCAAAACGTCCTGATGGATTTGCAATCCATTTGTAGGTCTCATTCAAACCAATCCTCTTCTTAAAGGAGGCTTGTGCTCCACACCAAGAAAGGATTAGAACAGAAGCAGGACTTGAGGATGAAGTACACAAACTGGATGAGCCATCCCGCAGGAGGAACAGAATTGTCTGCTCTTCCTTGGACTGCCCTGGTTAATCTCTGACATCTACTTACGCCTCTTTGTAGTAAACAGTGAAGCTAATGAGGTCTCTGTAATCTGGAGGCCGATACCGCTCCCACGTCAGCTTAATCCGATTCTTGAGCGTCGTGTTGGAAACAAAATGCAGAATTTTGCTTTCACCTGCAACACAGAAGGACAGGACATGCCACAGTTGGCATCACATAACCTGTCAATGTTTTTTGTTTCTCAGATATCAGTTTTAGCTAATGAGCCTTTCCAGTAGCACCTATGACACCACAGGATACAAACAGCCTTTGTCTCTGTAGAGCTTCCTCTTTCCTCCTACTACATTTGAGTGCTTAAGGGTAAGCAGTGACCTTGGCAATCAGTTTAAAACATGCTTGAGCTACTTGTTATTAATTTTTTTGGAGCAGATTTTCTTTTAATGCATCATCAGAAAGCTCTTGAAAACTACTTCAGCCTCTCCCTGAGTGAGGAATGGAAGTGCTGTTTATCCATAGGACTGGTTTGGAAGCACTGAATTCATCATCCCGCTCCAAAGCACGCGCGGAGCCGTCACCGGCCTCTGTGTGCTCACTCTCCAGGACAACTTCTGACAACTACCATTTGTTTTTCTGGAGAGTGAACAACATGGAAAAGACAAAGGAGTTTACATTCCTATTCATCAGAGGCTGCACCAAGAACTCCAAAACTCAGTTCATATACGGCACAACCATTTGATGGCAGCAGCTTCCAGCTACTCTTCTGAACAGACCTGGATGGAAGCCCACAGCTTTGAAATGAATGGCTTCCCACTACCAACTCACTGAGCCTTCCAACCAAAAACAAAATAGCATTTTAAAAACTTAATTCTTGGATGAAGAAATTGTGTTCTGTCAACTGTGAGCTAGTTTCCAATGTTCCATAGAAGCTCTGAAAATAAAGAGGTTTTCACCCTCGTGTACACTGGCACTGTTGGTGCTATCTTTGCAAAGGCAGTTGAGCTTTTGTTGATTCTTTTGCCCTTCTCAGAGTCAGAAAGCTTTCTGTGCTGGTTTCTTAAAAAAGCAGGCAGCGGCTGGCACTGGCCTCAGTGGTAGTAAGGCCTGGCTGTGTGTCTGTAACTCCTCCAGGACTGCAAGGCTTTGCTCTATTGAATGTGCAAAGAATGGAGGGTGCTTACAACAAGGATCTGGGCCATCTGCGCGTCTGCATCGCGCCCAAAGAGGCGTTCAGCACACTACGTGTCCCAGTTTTGTAAGCACCATCCACAGCAAGGGGACTTGACTTATACATAAGATCCATTTTAGTTTACTCAGTTCCAAAGCCACCACAAACCAACCAAGGGGAAAATTCATTGTCAGTTTTAAGGGTTTGAAGTGAAATTTGTAGGCATTCTTAATTCCTAGATGAGAGAGTGCTTTTAAACATGCTTTAGACACGTGGAGACCTGATGTGCAGACCACCAAAGCCAAGGAGAGGACTTTCCAATAACTCTGACCAGTGCAGAATCCAAAATTAAATGCAGGGACACTCAGGAATACTGGAGCACATTAGAAAGTGCTCTCAATTCAAAAACAAGTGATTTGAAAACAAAGCAGAGCTAACTAAGTTTGAAATAAGCACTTCCAGCAACCAGGTACAACGTTTGGCAGGAGCTTGAAAGAAACTGAATGTAACAGAAAGAGTTTGTTTTGGTGTCTGTGGAATTGTTATTCAGCAGCATCCTTAGTATCAAGCAAGAGTAAGTATCAGAGAGAGGAAAACACCTATAATGATGCACAGCTATAAAGGGGACTGAGAAATTGCTCCTTGCTGGATGCACCAAACTACTGGATTTCATTTCTCATTTCCCAGCTATGCTCCTGTTGTTATCTGCTGCTGCTGTCACAAAACAGGGGATTTGGGAAGAAGTCATCTTCTGCAAGTGGGTTTTACAGATGAGATAGGGACTGTGTAACCACATCATTTTTCACTGATGCAAAGGTACCTTCACAGCTACAGTTTAAAACCTGAACAAGCAGAAGGGCTGCAAGCCTCCTGCAAATCCTAAACCCGAAATATCGCAATGGTCAGCAACATGTCAGCATGCTGGGTTCTTCCTTGTGACACCCTCCTGTGCAGATTTTTTTGTTTGTTTACTTACAAGAGGCTCTCTCCCCATTGTTCCTTGGATTTATGTCTCCTTTGCTCTGTCGTCCCTTGGTTCCTGAAACTTCCTCCATCCGGTAAATCTCAGAAACACACAGTTTAGGATTAAATGCAAAGTACATTTTCCCCTCACTGATTGTCAAGTTATGATGGTTCCAGTCCCATAGCTGCTGAAGATTGTGGTTGTCAAGCACGTAGAAGGAATAATTCCTAGAAGGAAATTTTTTAAGAAAAAACACTTCTTTTAATTCACAGTCCATTCCAACAAAGAATACCTTAATATAGGAAAGCTTTGAAACACTGTGCTCCCTCTTCCTTTAAAACTGGTGTTCAGCAAAGGGCTTTCTTCTCTCCCATGGAGCAATGAATATTTAGGGGGCAGGGAAATGAGTGTGACACAGGACTCCAAAGGTGACACCACACCATCTAAAGCCCACTCCCACATATGTTTTAATAATTGTAGAGGAGCTGCTATGAGGAACACATAAATTCATGTCCTCTGAACAGCAGGTCTCCACAGTGGATTTTCCATTTGGTGGCAAATGGGAAGCAGTAACCGTAGATACCTTATGGAAGGAAAAGCCTTCTGGAGTTCTGACAATAAAACACAGTTGTTACCACAGCTCTTGCTTATGTTTACAAAAGTAACTCTAAGGGTTTGCATAGCGAGGTTTCCTTGCCTCTCTGTTTTACCTCTTGGCCCAATAAACATTTCCTACATTGTGCCAAGTGCAGTTGCACCTGTACCTTGAAACCCAACAGCAAACAGTTGTAGTGACTGCACAGGATCCACACTTGAGAGCACAGAACTAAACACAGGCAGCTGTGATGAGCCCACTGCCTAAGCACAGCCCTGGAATAACATGCACATCCTTTATTTCCACAGATACTGTATACAAAGTTGTGTGCACAAGGCTTATTAAATATTATGAAAGCCCCATTAAATATTATGAGGAAATTCCTGGTACTACTCAATTGGGCTGAATTGGGGAAAAAACCACGCGTGCGACAGAAGCAAGACTATAGGCTCTACATCAGCTGCAAGCCAACACCTGCAAGGACACTGACACTGGGATAGCAGGGCCAGGAATGCACTACTGGGAAAGGAGAGAAAGGTCTGTGTAGCTGATGAACCTAAATCAAGCCAAGCCACCATGGCAGCGTTTATTTCACTTTGGTGGGAAGTGCCCCCAACATTAACTACAAAAAATCCATTATTAACGCAATGAAGCCCATCTTGCACTGCTAAACCCTTGTCAACAGAGCTACACTGGGCTTTCTACAAACTCTTAACTACAGAGTTTCTGCAGGGTAACGTGGCTGACAAACCATAGGGCTCATAAAAAGCTGCCATACTATTCATTTATGGTTTTCCTTCAATTATTTCATTTAAAATTTAGCATTAATTCCTCTCTCACCCAACCTGAAACAAAAATTGTGCATTCTGGCTCCAATCTGCACAGATTTGCCATTTCTTGTAATGTAGAGTGTATTTTCAGAACAATGTGAAAGACAAGTTGTTTCTCCTATTTCCACGTCCCTTAATTACCCAGGACTTGATTTCTAATGAAGTGGACGTACCTGGTGCCACTTCACACAGATGCTGAGAAGAATGTTCTCAGTTAACAAGGGAGCAGAAACATGTTTGTGATTTAAATGCATTCTGCCAGAAGAAGGATGCTGAACTGCCTGTGGGATTTGACAGACATCACCAAATCCTGTGTTGATATGAAAAGTTCTGCACCTTACTGAAGTTCAGCGTTTTCTTGTCTTGTTTGAAAAGCTGAACTTCTGAGCCTCTGAAACTTCCACACAAACCCAGCCTCACACCTCAGTATACCAACTCCCGAACTCACTTTTTCAAACTTCACTCACACATGGGCAGCTGAGAAACATAAACTCTCCCAAAATCAGGACCAAGCTGAGGAGCATCCCCATGGGAGCCTGCACTGCAGCCAGGTGTCACCATCTGTGCCACCACAGGTCTGGAGGGTGCCATTCATTCCCCAGACACCCTCAGCACAGGGTGTCTGCTCTGCTGGAATGCTGTGGTTACATCAGGCCTTGCTACTCCCCTGCTGTCTGTCTGAATTCACCACACCCTGACAATAACGATCCCAGGAAAACAAACCGTGAATTCCTCAGTGAGGAACCACACAACAGCTAGGGATCCCTGTTCACACCTTCCAACAGGCCTGACAGCTGATGCCTCTGCCTCAAAATGGTGTGGAAAACAGGGGGAGGTTGTTTTGATTTTATAGACTGTCCCCAAGTCTGATGCAGAGGTTGAAACACATCATCAGAGCGGGTCAGTGCCACAACTGAAACTCCTCCTCAGTCACCATCTCTTCGCTTGCTCCTGAAGGCCACAAACTGCTCATTTTCCAGTACCCGAGCTGGGATGCTCTGGGAAGTGGTGCCTACACACCATCCATGCACACAGCAGTAACACACAGACCCCAGCAGAGGATGGAGAGGCCTGGCAGAGTCAGCAACAGGTGAGGGAACAAACCCTGCCACAGACACTGAGACTCCTCTGGCACATCTCCATCTCAGTTCCCCTATTTGCAAGGAGAAATTATTTTCTTGCTGCAGGAGCACGTTCACTACAGACATAGTTTTCAAAAGAGGCAATGAAAACTCTAAAAACAAACGAAGTACTTCCCCTCTAAACTTTCTGCTTTCCATGATAACTGAGGCAAGCACCAGCAACTGAATAAGGAGCAAAGAACTCCTGAAGTGCTGTTTTCTCAGTCCAGTTCAAGAAATAAAAAGATAGTGGCAGTGGAAGCAGTCATGTAATGAACAACTTAAGTTAACCTCCCTCTCACCCCTCAAGGCACTGCTGGCACAAACAACTCTTGTTCCAGCAGCCCACTGCTTCCCAGGTTAAGATCTCACTCTCTGTTGTTCATAATTCTGCCCAAGTAATTGTTCAAGGCTCAGTCCTTCCTTGTCAGGTGCCTGCTTCCACCGAAGTATTTTTGGACATGTTATTTAGACTGTGGTAATACCTAAATTATGCCAGGCGTTTTCCAAGCCAAGAGACTGCCCCTGCCCCTTGGTATGTAACTGCAGTCATTTCCTAACATAGGGGAATTTTAGCACAAGCAGCTCTTTACTGTTTCACCTCCCCACTCAGCCCCGTTTTCTTGTTCAAAGCTGCATCTATTTACTCCTCTATCTGGGAATGTGACTGATAAACCTCCCAATTTCCCCTTGATTCAGCTCTGCTTGCTGACAGACAAGGTACCATAAACATAATTACTACCTGAGATACAAAGCTAAACTGAGATTCAAAGAGGTGGAGAGAGAGAGGGGAGAGAAGCAAAGAGAAATGGGTAACTGGGGGATCTGGGAGGGCACAGCCTGCTGGGAGCAGCCGAAGGAGCCCGTGCTTGGCACTGACACCCCCATGGGATCTGCAGTTGAGAACCAGCTTCTCCACAGAGCCAGGGCTCTCCTGAGCAGACACAGTGCTCTGCAAGGGCACGAAGGAGAGCTGCCCTTGCACTCACTCTCTGTCAGATGGCGGAATTTTAAGAATTCAAGGCTGACCAAAGACTGGCCTGAGAGTAAGAGGGAGGCTGTGAAGAATCCCTCGTGCTTTAAGTTTATACAGTCAGGGTAGCTGTCAGACGTAAAAAACCTTTCCAATCACTCTCACACTACCTTTTCCTCTACAATTTCCCCGAATTCTTCATTTAATAGCTCTGTCACTATGGAGGGGACTGATTTCTCCCACAGAGCACTGGTTTAAACTCGGGATGGCTACTTGATTCAGGATGAGAAAGAGCAAGATGGTTTGCTGAAGGACTCTCACCACACTTCAGCATCACACATTCTGCAGGGATAAAAACTTTTGCCTTGACGAACTTTTACCACCATAGGAAAACAGGAGTTATGTACAGCAAAAAGTATCACATGGTGAGTAATTATAGAAGCAATATAATCCACAGCAAACATTTCAAGGGATCAACTTTTCCTGACCAGTCTTTTGCGTGCTCGGTACATAATCCATGTAATGCTAACATTTCAGGGAGTTGCAAACAATTTCAACTTGCACTGTGTTTCGCACCAGTTAGGTCATTTCCAGTTACACTCCCTGGAGGGTGAAATTCGTATTTCCTTTCAGCTGACTTCTCCATAAAACTCTGCTAAAATCCAACAGTAAAGAACTACAAAGAAATCCAATTGTTTCTGAAGATGCTCTTTTCTCAAACAGAGCAAAAAGAACAAAAAAACACTTTATTGATGTAAAGGATCTACCTAGAAAAACCTAATGTGAAAAGCAACAGCAAAGGTACCATAAAATACTGGTAATATACTCAATTTAACATGCTGATTTGGACAGTAATGCAAACGAGCAATGCTGTGCAGAGGTGTTCATGAGGAGAAAAACGCTGCATATTAGCAGAAGAAGAGATTCTATAAATGACAAGTGAATGGTTTTTAGGAGACTCACTCTCCACAGCTTTCTATTGAAGTCAAATTGCATGCACAAAGATCTGAACACTTACCCATCCACCTGTTCCTCTCCCAGAATGTACCGCAGGTTCTTCAGGAAAGACAGGGAGACCAAAGCATGGGAATGCCGAATCTTCACATACCCCGTTACTGTCTCAATCAGACCCATAAAATTCTCCAGTTCTGAGGCAATGTTATCTACAGCAAGAAAAAGATCATCATTATCATTAACAGAATTCACAGCTTTGACTAATATTCTGCTTAATGCAGGGTTAGCTCAGTAAAACAAAATGTTTGTACTTGTTGCTTTTGAAAATGAGAGACACTGGTTTTCCTTCCCCAGGAAGGGCTGTCTGTGCAGCCAGTTGGTTGAAGGGCAAAATAAAGCCACAGAGTAACAGTGGGAAACCAGTCTTGCTTTTCCATACTGGAATACCTGATTTTTCCATGGGCACTGCCCTCTGAAGCCAGCACCAAATGGTGAGCCCGCATTCTGGCAGGGATGAAAAGACCCTTGTGTAAATGTACACACCATGAGATGGAATTGCTCTTTGGGTATGGAGCAAAGCTCAGGCAGAAAGCTCCACTGGAAAACAGAGAATGAGATTGAAGAAGGAGAGGAAAGGGTATGTTTCTGGTCTGCTCTGGCCCACAGAGAATTGCTTTCCATGACCTGAAAAGCTACAAAATCAAACCGGTCGATGAAACAGCAAAGATAAAACCATCAGGAAGTCCTCCTGCCATGGAGCATGTTCCACACAACTCACTGAAGCTGATTTTCTATTACAAATTATTAAAATTACTGCAGAGGAAGCTCCACTCTTCAGAACTGCCTCCTCTCTATGAACTGTCCCTCTCCAGGGCTGCAACATCCCATCCTTCACCAGCTCAAGCTTTGCTGTCCTTACCTCCAGCAACTCCTGGCCCAGTGCCATTGCCTGATGTCACCACCTTGCCAAGTTATGCTGCAGTTCCAAGGGAAGTTTTTAAGGACTTGGGAGAAGGTGCTTTGGGGTGTGTTTGCCACCATCAACACACCAAAGTGCTAACAGATGGCTGGGAAAACCAACTACCAAACACCAATGGTTGGTTCCCATATCAAATAACCAGATGCTCTTCAGCACCCTAAAATAATGCTTAAATAAAATAAAAAAAACTCCCACATGCTTGCCCCAGGTAACTGGAACATCTCCCATAAGGGAAGACTGTACCTACAGCAGTGGGACCACAAATTAAAAAATCCACATGCTGCTGTAACTAAACCCTGGGACTTTCATTCAGCACGAGGCAGGGAATCAAACAGATCCCAATTTTTCAGCTTTGTTCATGAAACCAAAAGGGACCTTCCATAGGGACATACAAGTCCAATAAAAACTAACAGCAATTTTTACTGTGCTTTTAAGAGCTCATCAACTGTCAACACCTCCCTGGTTGATGAATCACTGCTCTGACAAATTTAATCCAAAGCTTGTTCAAGACATGTGACAGAGGTGGCCAGCTCACTAATGCTGACCATCCAGCAGCACAGTGTTAGGCTTTATATGAGCTCTCAGCACTCTGGATTCCATGTTCTAGCAAAACACCACACCTTGCCTTAAAATGTGAAGATCTGCAGTCCTGCAGTGCCATGTGACAAGTTATTTACCTACCCAGATGCAAGGATTTTCAACTTTTCCACCTTCTTGGGCCTTTATTACTCCTTCGGGACCACTGCTCGTCTAACTGCCTAATTCTGGTTCCTTGTCCTGCCAAAATCCCTAACAAAAACACCAGCTTTCCCTGGGAGCTGAATACCCATTCCACCCGCGTGGGGCAGGATGGTGCTGCAGTGGGCCAAACCAAACAGGAGCACTGCTCTGGGCCTGGAAAGCAAACAGCTTGTTGAGATTTTAATGCTCTTATCATTACGCTGACGACAGAAGGAAAAATGTGAAAAGCAGCCTTATCAGGGGTTCAGAAGCAGAGGGCGATCACTTACTTCCACGCCGGATGTTGATCAGCAGATTTCCCTTGAGAATTGTGCATCCCTGCAACATTTGTGCTGACGTGACAGAGTCAATGGTCTTCGTTTTCCCATCCTCACAAATTTTGGGGCAAGGCCCCTCACAAGGGCTGCAGAACATGCTGTGAGGAAAGAGGGGGATATTGAAAATAAACCTGTGATATGCAACTTTGGGTCTACAGATTGCTTTGAGTTGAATTTTGAAAGATATTTCCCTATAAAGCTTAGGCAAATCCTCCAGGCCAGAATGAAAGCTGCCATGCTTGCTCAGGATACGCTCACCTGCTGCACTCCAGAGAAGCTGGAGCATTGTACCTCCTACAGTGACTGAATGGACCCCTTCCCATGTTCTGCCAGCTTGTGGAAGGTTCTGTGGTCCTCCAAAAGTCAAAGGCATTTCAGATAAAACCCAGTGCCCTCGCAACTGTGCATTTACTCTGACTGAATTGTACCCAGGAATCCCTCCCAGCCCATTTACACAGGGAGGTTTCATGCTCATCCAGGCCCAACCTCACAAAATAGGCCAGCCAAGAACTGGAGATGGGAAAATACTGTTCACGTTCTTATAAAGTTGTCTGTGTCCATGTCCTTAAACCAATATTTAAAGCTCAGCACCAGGGAATTCCATATTCCTGGCCATTTAACTCGGAAAGACAACTGTGGGAGCAGTCAGGAGGGATGTGGAGAAAGTGAGCTGTCAATTACTCACTACTACTTATGGCTTAAGAGGCATTAAAGCAGCAAGTTTAAGGAAACAGAAGATTGTATCTTTATGCAAGGACAACTAATTGGCAACAGGAACTGGGAGAGGAAGGCCAGAAGTCTAAGCAGGCTAAAAATGGGCAATGCAGATGGAAACATCAAGAAAGACACAGGCCCAAACTCAGAGAAACCAGATTGCCAGAAGTTGGGAGGCAACACTGAAGCCCAGGCTCATTTCTGGTTCTTCTACTCACAGGCATTCAGAAGCATTTTTAGCAGTCAAACTCAAGCAACAAGAACTCAGGACAGACCAGCCTTCAGCTGCAGGAGCTTTTTGAAAACTCCATGTTATATTCCCTGCACATCCATCTCAAAGTTGGACACTTCATGTGTGCACAACATAGGTCCTCTGATCACTCTTCCTGGAAAATATCTTCCCCAATCCAAGTTCATTTTTATTTTCCAACTTATTCTAGCATTTTACTTGGTATTTCATGATTATATACTCCACTTACTTTCACTTCAGAGAGGAAAATAAAAATTAAAAAAACACAAACCCAGCTCCAAAGGCAAAGGCTTCTGCTGACAACACTGATGGACATGGACCTACTATTTATTTTTTTTAAAAGAAACTGAACCCACTTTCCTCTGAGGCTTAAAGAAACATGTAAATTGATAACAGTTTTCCATGCATAAACCATAACAGAAAGAAGCGCCTTCTCTTAGTAGTAAGCTCCTATTTCAAAATCCTGCTCTGTAACATGCCACAAACCACTAAGAGCTGCAGACACAAGAAAGAGGCTTCAACTAAATGTACAAAGAATGCTGGAAATGCTTTCCATTTGCAACTATTTGTTAACAGCACCTCTGGGGAACAGAACATTCAGTAGCCTTGAGTTACAGCTCCTTTCAATCTCTGCAGAGAGCACAACACCGAGATAAGACAGGATGGCCGCGCACTCCAGCGTAAGCGGCTCAAACAGCTGCTACTACAAGCTCCAGGAGATAACAAAAGCTGCATTTCTCAGGTGAATATCTGGATTTGGGCAAAGGCTGTGTTAAGTTGCTTGTATCCAAATGCCAACTGGAGACTGCCTGGAACGGATGGATGACACACACGCACAGACACACGACTGCTGCACCACCACAATCACCTTCCCAGAAAACACAGCAGCTACAAAGAGATCTTTTTAGCACAACACTGAAGCACTACAAGCTTCAGCACACTGACTATTTTTTACTTAAAGCCCATGACTTCCAAGGGACAGTAGGCAACGAAGGCTGCTTGCTTAAGCCACTGGCAAATTACAAAATTCACCAGCAAACAATGCTCCAACTGTTAAAATTAAGTAACAAGAGGAGAGACACTCTTACAAGAAATTATTCTGTATGATATTGTTGGCTGCTGCATTATTTTTGTCACCATCTATATGATTACTTCCTTCTAAAACACCATTGTTATCTCCTGAAAATAGTGAAAAAAGGGAAATAAAAGTAAACACACTGAAGAACGTATGTGTCTAAAATGCAGGCACACATAAAGCAAATAATATGTATGGCAAAGCAACTCCTATGGTTTGTTCTGTGTGATCATGGTCATCAGCCAACTCCAACCTTGGGCTTCCCTTTCATTTTGTTAGTCTTTATTTAAAGACCTGGTTCGGCATTGCATGACCTCCTCCAGCCCTTCTGAACAGCCAGAGCCCACTGATGCTGCCACAGGGCCACATGCACACCCATCAGATGGATTCACCGTAGAAAGGTCTAAGCCAGCTTCTATCAGGAAGCCACGCAATCCCCCACTACAATTCCCCATATTTTTCCTCCTTTCTACTCCAAGAAAATCACACCCCAAGCCGCCCCTGGACAGGGAGTGGCAAACCCAAGCAGGACAATCTGGACCAGAAGCCGCGTTACCTTTGGCTCCCGTTGCGGATGAAGCCCGAGGGACACTCGGCCATGCACTCATCGTTGTGAATCACAAACTTCTCGTACTCGCTGGCGTCCGTGGCGGGGACTTTGGAGCAGAACTCTCTGGTGACACAGCGCCAGCCCTCGAACTTGTAGGTGTTGGGGGGGCAGGTGGGCAGGCACACGCCCTCGTAGTAGTAGTTGCGGCAGGCCACGCACGCCGTGTTGTTGTCGGGCGCCGTGCAGCTCCCCAGGCACTCGGGGTGGCAGCACTCGTTTTGGTCTGTGCAGGCTCGCTTCCCACACGAGCTGGGGCACACTGCAGGGCACAAAGAAAGGGAGAGTGAGCAACAGAGGTGAGTGGCACTGAAGGAAAGACCCTGTTCTGTGCAGCTCTACGGTGATTCATCCCCTGCGCTCCAGAGCATCTCTGAATGAAAGCCAAACCCACTACTGTAAAAAATTCTGGTTTTCTCAGCTTTAGTTGCCTGAAAGTATCCCTTTTCTCAGATCAAATTTATGACATGAACCAAGTAAGTAATAAAGAAAACTTCTGAAAGCAAGATCAACATAAGGGTAATGGAAATAGGCAGTACTGGAACCTATTCCATAGCCCTAGTATTATGGACAAATTTTTTTTTTGGCATGCTGACTTATTGTCTTTCTAAGCATTTCTTGTCTTTCCCATTTGTACTTCAATTTGGTCTTTTACTGGCAAGAAAACAAGCTTCCTTCAAAACAACTTAATTACACTTGTAGAAGGAAGCACTGCTCTACTGCAGCACACATGGCTGGGCTGACCCCAGTGCAGCATCCCAATGTTGCTTATGTGTGCAAAATGTGGTTTAATAAAGTATCAAATCATCATCCACATCAAATACCAAGGAATTACGGAGCTACCATTTTCCCCAGAAGAGCGTAACAGAATTCTGCCTTATCCTCAAATTCTGGGTTCAGAGAACAAAATATGAAAGGGAGGAAAAAAAAATGGGGTGCAAATTTATGGAGACATTTGTTTTATGTGAAAGCATTTCAGCTTGGAAGACACGAACAAAGAGCAGAATCCTCAGCAGCCGAGCTCACCACTGCTAGATCAAAAGAAGTGGCAGCATTATATTTATGTAACAACAGCATTTTGATTACAGCACTCTATGGCCTTTTAGCCACACGAGCGGTGTGCCAGAGGCTCTGGAAACACACAGATTGCAAATCTGGTTTGCATTAAGGAGCTGTTTGCCACTTTCTAACTTAGCTAAAACACTGTATCAGTAACAACACCAGCAAACTGGATTTCAGTGGTGCCACTACAGAGAGATCCAAGTGAAGCACCACAGACATTTAGCTGAATGACTTCAGCAGAAAGCAGAGAAACAGGAGAGAAGTTAACATCCCAAAATGACCATGGAAGCAGTTGATGAAACTCCACACAAGTTCTGCATTGTGATTTATATCTCCATTTGAAGCTATGGTGTTGTTTTAAGGCAGGACTAAACACCCTAAAATCTTAACGCCCTCCTCTTCCCATAATGAGGTCCAGGCTTCCAGTTTTTACAATCCCATTCAGCAGAACTCCACCATCCTGACACAGGACAAAATGCTCAAGACTTCTAATAAGCAATAATAATAATAGTAATAACACAGTGATAATAATTTCCCCACAAAAACAAACAACCCAAAAGCCACAACCCTCCCTACAATGCTCACAGCTCTGCATCAAGGATGTTGACATCTCACACTGACTTTTGATTATAAAGAGCCATTTTCTGACAGCTTTAAGTAGTGCCCACCTTGGAAAGAACTTGTCAAAATGCCATTGGAAGAATTTTGCATTTCTTGTCAAAATGATTCTGTATTGACTGTAATTCATTTTTTTTAAATGGGTGGAGGGTGGAGACTATGAGAACAAGGAGGTGGGACCATGAGTACTGCTGGTGCCTGCCCAGGTACCACAAGTATCACAACTATCTCATGAAAACCAAATTAAGAAAATTTTTGCAGAGCCTGTAAGACTACAGAGAGCAGGAATGCAGAGGCAATCACTGCTAAATAATTCATTGTCTGAAGATGCTGGATGATTTTTTTTCTTGCATACACACCAAAATCAAACATGTATGCAGGTGTTTGTTCTCTTTTTAACTGTAATCTGCACCAGTGCAAAAAAACTCTACCCAGATGCCACCTTAGTAAGGCATCACAAACTGCTTTTCACCCCAAGGTATACAGGACTTGCATCTGGCACTACTAAGGGATTAAAAAAAAAAATAAATCAGTGTGTCTTGCTAGCAGATGGACTGCTGTGCTGAGTGGGTGCCAGAACTCAGATTTCATGTGGTAGCTACATTTCCAGTTCAAAGCCCTACTAAAAAAAACCACACACACACCCCACCCCATGCCTCCACAAAGTTCATTACTGGATGTATTGATTAAATACATGATTTTTTAGTTTTCATCTGAACAATTTGCTGGAAAACAAACACTGCTGTACTAAGCATTGGGATAAACAGAGATTAAGTTTATTTCATTCCTGGGAAAGACTCCTGTATTCCCTTAATGCCTCTGTCATTCATGAGCAGTCTGCTATAAAAATAGGATTCCCTGCATCTCCTGGTAAATCTGCTGACTCTGGTCTACAGAAATATAAATTGGAGCACAGAAGGATACACAAGTTCACATGAAAAAGGCAATCAGTGAAACAGGTTTTCAAAACTACAGTAATATTTTAATCACAACCATTTTAACATGAACTCTTGAAAACTTTATAAAGATAATTTTTTAAAAGCTCAGCAAGCTTGCTTTTTTCCTCAGCCCTATTTTCTGCTTGTTCTTGCTAACGTTGGCAGAGTTTTCAGCCTGGAGACAATACGGGTATCCTGTTTCTTTGAAGAGGCAGAACAAGAACTTCTGTGTGTGTGTGTGCAGGACACATTATCAACAACAAAAAAGCCTTATCTGCCTTACATGCCAGTTCCCTCAGATATCCCTGTTCTAAAAACCTTACTAAACAACACTGGCTGACCTCACAGTCCAGACCCATCTATCCTCCCCCCACCCTCCCAAATCGAGCTACTTGGGCTCCTAGATTTGTACCAAAACATGTAAAATGCAGGTTCCAAAATACTTTGGCCAAAAAAAAGTGCCCTGCGATACTCTGGGTAACTTGTTGACTTTATTCTGCAAGAACATTAGAGGCACAAACACGAGCTACAAAACAGTGGGCTGACATCTGGGGACAGAATTTATCAGCCAGGTACAACAGTGCCTTGGAACACAAAGGTTGATGACGAAATACAAAAAAAACACAACCCCCTGAACAAATCCTTGCTGACAAGCCCAAGGGCAAAAAATGCTTAATTGTCATCACATGGAGATACCAAAATAATGGAAAATTTCCGAGACCTTGGAGGGCAGCCATGGGAGAAGGAAGTCAAAGCAAGACGTGGAGAAGGGCAGGCCCTTAAGCACTTTAATAGATGATGGAGGCCTGACTAGAGCAGCATCCATTTATATTTAGGGAGTGAAAGTAATGTTAGATCATCACATCTTCACAGAAAAACAGTACAAGAGTACCAGTAGCCACCAATCAAATTTACTGGAGCAAAACCAACAACAGAACTTTCACTGTCCATCCATGCTTAACCTTCTAATTTCTTAAAATTAGTTTTCCCTGTCATTTTCCAAATACCATTAACATACAGAGATCACTGACAAAAAAAAAAAAAGGCAGAATTTAATACCGAGATGCCTGTTTACTGAGCAAATCAGATTCAGACCTGACATACAGAAAGGAGATACCTTAAAACTTAAATGTAAGTATCTTAGAAAAACAAGGAGCCCCAAGAGAATCTGACTCAGAGACTCATTATCCTCAATTAAAAACCCCCAAGATGCTAAACCAGAACTACAAACACAAAGCAAGGTTTGGAAATCATCAAACACAACTCGGGGGGGGGGAATTTCAAAAGCAAGCAGCAAATCATCTGCCTGTATTTACGACAGTTCCCTTCTGGCCAGGCTCAGGCTAAGGAGGTGGCAGTAAGTTTGTCTGACATCTAATCCCTCCCTGCTATGCGGAGCGTGCGCCGCGCCAGGGCTCGCTGCAAACACCCCGCCTTGACATCACTGTATCATACAGTTTGGGCAGACAAAGTGTTCTTATCATCTCCAAGACGCCATGACTTCAGCGATGTTGGAGCAGAAAAATCAGGTGAATAAACAATCAGTCACAGGGAGTGAAAATGCAGCCAGAGGAGGAAGACTCCTGGCAAGCAGAGGCGCCGGCCTCGGCCAAGGATGGCACCGCGCCAGTCACACGCGGGCAAGCAAAAGGTTGCCAAGTGTGGGATAAATATTTTTTAAAGATTCTTTCTCTCCTTGTAAAAAGATATTTGATCCTTCTTTGGTTGTTGGGTTGGGTTTTTTTTGTATACTCTTTCGGCTTTTTTAGAGCATCCTTCAGATAAAATAATGTTTCAGAAAAAAAATAGGGGAAAAAAAGCACCTCGTTTTGAGCAGAAACCAGAGGAAGAAGGGAGTGTTTTCTCCTAGCCAACTACTGAAGAAATTAGCTGTCTAAATTTATCCACAAAGACAGAAAAATACGGTCACTTTTGGAATGCTAATCCTTCTACATGACAGAATTTTAAAAATATTGCATTTTAATGGGCTAAACTTTGGTACAGCCTTTCAAACAGCTGACTTCAAATACTCAAACAGCCTATACAAGACCTGATTTCTTTTGCCCAATATTCTGTGAGAATAGAGAGACTGGAGAGACATTACTCAGAAAATCCAGTTCCAGTGATTCATGGTCAGGGCTGGAATCAAAAGCTACAGAATAAAAGGAAATACACTTATTAAATACATGCAGTAGCGTGTTCTGATCACAGAAATATGGGTAAAAGTCATCTCCAAGGCACTGAAGAGGCCACTCAGAGCAGTTGTGTAAATCTTTATACTACCACAGAAACAGGTATTAGCAGCATATCAACAATGGTATATTTTTTGTCTTTTCTGTTCCCCCTTCTCTAAAACTGGTTCTCTCATATTCAGTGAAAATTCTGAAGGCACAAAATCCTGCCATGTCAAGCCGCTTTCTAATAGTTCAGGCATGAAGCTGGACAGCTTTTGACATGAACTGCCAGATCTCAAAGGTTCAGTTTGACCTGAAAGAGATGATCTCCTTCTTTAAACCTCCAGGATGGAGAGTCATGTCCGCCAGCAAAATACTTGGATGGGTCTATACAAACTTATACCAACATTAAGTCTGAGGCCCACAGTCTACGTCTGACTTGAGATCAGTCATGCATTTCCACGTTTAAATCCTAGTCACTACCAACCCATTTTTATCCCTGAGACCTTTCCAAGGATCCTAAAATTATTCTGAAGTGGTTCGGGGAATTATTTTCTTCCCACTGCACCTGGTCAGCCTCCACACAAAGCTTTTTGGTCTCTCACTTCCTGGTATTTCTGTTTGTCACAGACGCACATGCCTTTATCCCTGCATGAAGGAGTAGGTGTGATGAAGCATCCAGAACCTGAAAATAACCTCAGTGGATCTGCCCAGCTTGACATCAGCCCACTAACTGCCCAATTTTTCATCATATAAAAGACTGGTCAAGGAATCTATTCTTGCATCCCCCTCCTCAGGATTTTATGGGTGTAAAACAATACACAGCCAGTTGTGCAGCAGTTGGAGCCAACTCCTCAGAAGGAAGCACCTCTAGATGAATCTGGAGCAAAGGAAGTGGAAGAAAGGAGGGGGAGACAGGTTAGGAGAGGAAGGTCCAGCACCATCCAGCACCTGGAGACTCTCAGATTCCACCAGATGCAATGAGGTCTCCAAAGCAAAGAGGAAACGTTCATCGTTCAGTGAGCGTATTTCAGTTGGATACACTGGAGTTTGATGACCCCACACATCCCTCTTTTGGCCACCTCTCATTCATTCCTTACCCCAGAAGTTATACCAGAACAGCTTCCAGGCTTCCCAGCTGCGATACAAAACAACATATGTGCCAGATCCATTTTATTCAGAGCAGAGGACTTGGGGACACTCTTTGGCACTGTAAAACTCCCAGCCCTTCAGGTTTCTGCAAATGAAGCAATCAACCCTGCTGAATGCTCCAGCAGCGTTACAGGAACTCCCATCACACCGAAATGACAGCAAATGGAAACCTGAGTGAAAAAAACAACCACCCTATCCCACAGTCAACAGGAACCCATGGATAGCACAGGTAGCGTGCATCTGCTCCCAAGTGCATAACACTACAGCCCAGGACGGTGCAAACAAGCAGGAGTTATTGACAAACCCAGGCAGCACAAATTGCATTCTCTTTCAAAACAGTTTATGTTGCCCAGCACAGCCCAGACTGGCATCGTTGCAGCTGGCACTTGTGAGAATGAGGAAAAAAACAAGTCCATTTAGTCCCTTCCACACCAGTACGAATTCAGCACATAAACAAACCCCACGGAGGCAGATACACAACCATCTCTGGGGAGCTGGGGCCAGTTGCTCTCTATCTTCAGCACTGGGTAAACAAACTGGTCAGGAACGTTTTACCATCAGTACCGCACTGTTCACAAACATTTCCTCTGCGCACGGGGAGATTTCCCACTGGAAGATGCAAACCAGAACAGCACCACCGATCACAGTGGGGATGAAGGCAGGAACACGAGGGTCCCCCCAAGGTGATGAAAGCTGCTCCCCATCCACTGCCATTCCCCCACCACTCACTGTCACAGATTTGCCCACATTCCTAAAGGGACAACTGGAGTTCCTGAACTCTGCAGTAACAGATAAGGAAAGCAAAGTGCTGCTGAAGAACAGCTCTGAGGCAAATTATTTTTCTTTTTGCGATATATTGGGGTTTTGTTTGTTCTTGCTCAAAGCTAGATTTAATCTGCCTGTCTTCCAAATGCTGCAAGTGTAGGGCAATAAGCTCTACAGGATTTAATTAATATACTGCAAGCAAGGAGTGCTGGTCAGCCATCTCCTGGCAAAAACCCAGCTGGAGGAGGACTACTATTCACATTCCAGATTTATTCTAGAGGAGGAAGACAGCCTGATAACATTATCACACTGGCCTAAATTATGTAGTTCTCTTAATGCCGAAGGATCACAGCAGTTTAATCCAGGGCAAACAAGAGTCACTGGTTCGGAGGGATTCAGCTCCTGCTCCATTTCAGGAATGCCCTTTGCATTCATGCCTTACACCCATCAACAGCTTAACCATTCTGGCACCAGCAATGAAACAGAATGTTCGTCTTGGAGGCTGAATCAACACTGCTCCAGCTGAGGGCTAATTACACTAAAATTAAAGGGGAAAAAAAGCTTCAGGAAAACTGTTCATAATACACACAGTGGGGCAAACGCAGGAAGTTTTTGTTCATCTCCAACTAAGATGACAACGACAAATGACAAAACATGTAGAGTTCTAAACATCAGAAAGATGAACATTCAAGGAAACAGTCAGAAAGACCAAGACCAAACTGTTTTACTACAGAGCAAGACTTTTCAAGCTGTTCACCTGTTAGTGAGATAGGCCACTAAAACCAGGATTAAGATCCAGATGTTCAGGAGCCTGAGAAAAGAGCAGGATGATAATGGAAGGGCAGAACAAGTTGCAAGAATGCTGATGGTTTGCAAAGTTACCAGAGACACCTGGTGCATTTGTTTCAAATTACAAATTACTGAATCTGTGTGACATCACTTACAATATTTGTACATTCCAAGTGAAAGGCATCCTGTTAACAACAACAGCAATGATGCTCCAAACAGTATTAAGGCAATTATGCTAAAATGATCAAATAAAGTATTTCCTTCAGGACCTCCAGAAATACAAGAGTGTAAGCAAATCTGACAGCAACTTAAGATTGTGCTCTAGAGACCCACAACAATCAAAGGGTGAGCTCTTTCCTTGGTTTTAATAACCATGGAAAATATTTTTCACTCTAAATCTTCCTCTGTTATAAACGCAGAGGGAACACAGAAAGTGCCAGAATTTCTAAGACCTAAAAGCGGACAGGAAGATTGTGCATTAATCAATTTCTTAATGCATTTTAACAAATTTACAGGCAACACAGACAGTGGGAAGGACACAGCTGATTTTAAAGCTGTATTAGAATTAGTTTCTTCTCATACACCGCAGCCATGGACAGAAGCGTCTCAGGGGAAAATGGGAAAATGTTATCTTTTTAGACTTGATGCAAACCGCTTTCATAGTCTGTAAATCATCCTGAAGTATCTGGACCTAAACTTGTAACTCCATCCTCCATGGTCTGATCTGCAAACAACAGAACTGCTGTGACAGTTGCCTGTTTGCTTATGGGTTCTGACCAGCTCTGTGTGTGGACAGAGAAGGCGAGCTGGGCTGCAGAACCTGCTTTGGGAAGTGCAAAGATGCTCCCATTGTGGCACTGGACATGAGCACAAACCCAAAGGAGGCCCCAAGTGAACTGCTGCAAGTTCAGCAGCTCTGAATCCCCTGACAGCTCAAGCCAAGCAAAGGACTCAAACACCTGAGTCAGAAGGCACTGGGAGGAAGTGCCTTGGGTCAGTGAGGAGCGGGGATGGAACAGCAGCAGCTGGGAGTGCTCAGTGTTCCCTGCTAACCCAAGTGAGAGATGACAGTGTCATCCTGCCTGCACTTAGCTCACTATCTTTAAAAACCTCCTCCGTTGTGAGACCAAACTATTTCGGTTCTTCCAACAGTTTGATAAATAAACTGTTTGACTGTGACATCTCCCAGAAACTGCACACAAACAGAATAAACTCACAGGACAAGCGGCACACACAGCGTGGCCAGCCATGCACTCACACACAGCTGAGACTTGGATGCTTGACTTGTCTCTGCTGATACACTTCCACACGCTTTTGAGGAATTCCTGCTAGCCTGACTGGGGAAAAATAATAATGACATTGCTTTGGACTTTTTAAATCCCTCCCTGTAGTAAGGATTTGTGATCAGATTAGGGAGTACCAGAGGGTTATTTATTTATTTGTAGGAAGGACAGCCAAGGTGAGCTGTATCCCTGGATCTGACAGGGGCTCCAGGCTGCAGCAAAGCCAGCTCAGAGACACTGCCTGGCTGCTCTGAAGCTGGAGACAGCACCAGACAGCACTTATTAAAGAAAAAGAGGGGATTCATGTTTTTGATATTGGCACAAAGTGGGAAGCACGCAGCTTCCCACTCTGTTTTTGCTCGAGTTTGGCACGTTTGAGCTACGCTTTTCTTCTCCGGTACCTTTTTTTGTCATCTCAAGTCACATTCACATGAACATATAAATACGCAGATCCTTACGCTCTGTGTATAGCAGATACTTACATGGATGGTCTCAAAAAAGAATATTCTTTTCACACACTAAAAAAATTATACAGAGTTATTTTAAATTCAGAACTGTTTGTATATTCCTTATAAGTTTATAAAACTCTCACTGTCCTCCCATGACTAACGAAACTGGAATTGAGAGAGTATTCTATATTTATAACTCGTCTGGTTGCTCATGCCTATGGCCCTATTTCCACCCTCCGTTACTGTACACAGAGCTATGTGAGGTATTGTGGGTTCCCAAACTTCACCGATTTCCTAACAAGGCAGGCCTGTGTCCCGGAGGAACAAGCTGGGGGCTGTTTCGTTCGAGCATTGGCCGAACTCAGAGGGAGAGGCCTTGAGCACTGTGGTTTTGGCAGCTCTTCTTGAAGCTGGTATTAGAGGCCATGTCTGGGCAATGACACACCGGGCTGGCACCGGGCTGGGGATCGATGCTGTGTCTGCAGCTCAAACCCTCTGGGATTCCTGCACACTCACCCCAGTGATTGCAGCGTGCCCAGGCTTCACTGAGCAGCTCCTCAGTCACCTACAGCATGGACACACCACAGGCACCAGGCTAATCCAAGCCTGACAGACTCACTGGCCTCTCAAAATCCAAACGAGGCAAAACCCTCATATTTTATCCAAAACCCCCATGAGACCACAGTGTGTTCACTGATGCTGGCCCACTACAGACCTCCAGTGGCTCTCTCAGGTATCTAAATGCAGCAAAATAAGGATAAAACTGGATTACATACAGATCAGGGTTGGGTGCCATTCCTTACCCATATGAATGTCCAAGACTAATGCAATCATATCCCATCTTTTGAACAAAAACACTTTGCTAGCTCAAAAATCCCAGAGAGAATTCTGAGGTTTTGTCATTGCAGAGGTGCCCCATAATCAATGCATTTTTAACTCCTTGCCAGGCATCTGTGGGGCACAAAGCTTTTCTTAATTCACAGCTCCTATATATGCTCAATATAAATAAATATTTATCCAAAAAGCAGAGGGAAAAATAGATACAAACATTTTTTAAAGTTCAAAGTATGTTGTTGGTTGATGGGATTAGGGTCTAATGCTCATGGAGATGGATTCATTACGAGGCCAGGATGGATAAAGCCTTGAGTAACCTGGTCTAGTGGAAATTGTCCCTGCCCATGGCCCGGGGTTTGGGACTAGATGAGCTTTAAGGTTCCTTCCAACCCTTCACATTCTAGGATTCTCTGATTCATTAGAGTAGTAGAACTATAAAAAAAAACCATAAAAAGCAAGAAACCCACTACCCCTCCTAACAGGCTTTGAAGAAAAGCAAGTTCAGAAGAATTTATCTGGGGGTCTAAAGACTTTACATACAAAAGCAAGGCAAGATCTGGACTACGCTTGGAAAGTTTAAGGCTCCATCCCTACCAACCAAAAAAACATGACTGGGAAAGCAAGAGGTGAACATGGCCAACTTTATGTAACTGATCTGAGAATGTTCTTCCCTAGCAAATAAATGCTCCCTTAGAATATTCCAGCTGAGGAAGAGTGACAGCTCCCAAATCCTCCTATAAGGCAAAGCAAGAACACCTGCCTCTCCTTCCCTTTAATCCCAGGGTCGCTGTCTCTGCTGTGGGTAGGCAGCGGTGGTGCTGCAACTTTTTTTCTCCCCCTGAATTTATTCAGCCGCTTTCTTTGCTTTGCAATAAAGCTGTCAGGATTAACAGGCAGCTCTGGTGAGTCAGATGTTCAAAGGGAAAACATGATCTGTACCTCTCCCCATCTCTACAGCAATGCTACTGGTGGAATTGTTTTCCATCACTTGCCACACAAGACAAACTTTTTAAGAGCTATTAAACACTCCTCCAGCTTAGCAAGAAGAAAAATGATCTAAATTTATCAAAGGAGCTAAAGTTCACTACACTTCGAGGAAAGGATTTAAATATGGATTATGTTTTCATCCATCTAGACCATGGAGTAAAATCATAAATGTGTTTTTGAAGAACTAAATAAAGCGGAACTTAGTATTACAATTTAAAATTATTTTTTTAAAGTTTCATATTATTTACATAATTTAAAAAATATTTATGCTGCAGAACAGCAATGATGTTTTTCCACAACCTGTGATAATTTGAAGACCCTTTTCTATCATTTTTAGAAATTCTCTTTTAATGTTAAAATTCCACTAAGTATTTTGATAATTCTGCAGAGGGTTAGTATTAGGTACAGGAGAAAACCCAGGTTCCCAAAACAAACAAGCTCTACAATTCAGTCATATCAGCATTTACAGTTTCTTCATGCAGAATGTGCAGACTTCAGACAGCCCATGAAACTTTCCACAACCTCGTTTACCCCAGAAATTATTGGATTTACAGGACACCCACAAACACCTACAAATGGAAAATTTATTGAATTCTAAGCTTTATTTCTCAATAATACTGTAGTAACAAGACTGCAATTACCTTTTCTTCCAGTTATGGGTCTCCCTGAGCCAATAACTGCAGATATCTTTGGTTATAGAGGTCAAAGGGGTGAAAGCATCGCCAAACTTCCCATTTTCCACCTCCTCAGGATGCTGCGCTGTGGTTTTACAATTCAGAGGTACATCCTGCTCCTGGCACTGATCTATTCTGAGCACACCAGCCACGCCATTCCTTATGTTCTCCAGGTGTACATTTGCAGCACACAAAGCAGACCAAGAACAGAATATTTCTGGCCATGCTGCAGTTACCAATTCCATATCGCCCCCACAAACATTTAATGCTGATGCTGAGAGATGTTGTGACAGTAATGCACCACCTCTGGTCCAGCTGGTCCTCACTGTAAAAGGGGACCAGTGGCTGGTTTTGGTCAGCTGGAGGGGGACAGGGCTGTATTGCCATCACTTAATTTGAGAACCACTCTCCTATTCCATCATTAGTAATGGTATTTCTCTTCCAATGTTTACAACTGCAACATGAAACAACAAATGGATCTGTCTCTATTCCAAGCAGGGCAGGCCCTGCCTTCTCTGCAGAACCTCAGCTTCCATACCCATTAAATGAAGTTTTCTGTGAATTATGCAAACACTAGCCAGAACACACTGCTTAAAAATCACACTGGTTAAAAAACAAACAAAACCCAGACAAATCCAAATTTGCAGACAGAACCATCACTGAAATACAAGGAAAGGGGACTACCAAAAACAGTAGATCCTGCTTGTTGATGGCTCTGAAACAAGACACAGGGAGGGGAAAAAATAATTAGTATTCCAGGATGTCCCACGCACACACCCAAAACTAAAAGCATTAAATTGGATGGGAATAGAATAGCTGATCTTGCCTGCAGTCAAATACAGAGAAGTATCATTTAAATTGCAAATTACAGAGCAACAGATTTTTGCACAAAGTTCAAGGCTGTTCTATGGTTTGTTTTTATGAATTAGGAATGACGTGGGGAAAAATTAAGGGGTTGGGCCAGCTACTACCCTTAATACATACTTCAGCTTAAATATTTCTCAGATTCATTGGATGCACTTTATCCAGGCACCGGGGTTTGTTAAAGTGATGACAGAAAGTAAAGCAGCTTCCCAGAGATCATCCCCAAGGATGCAGCATCCACTGGTGGCCACACTGCCTCTGGAGGATTAACTGCTACAGAAGGATCTCCAAAGTGACTAATTACTCCCTCCACCCCACATCACGTCCTTCCCCACATGGGAAACTTTTAATCCATTTATACCTTTCCTGGGCAGTGCTTTTCAACCAACAAGCTCATCTGACAGAGCTTGCGCCTCCCTTTCCCAGGTTTTGAAGAGCTTGTTCCTCCCAACATCAGCTTCTTGGCCTTGGTTCCCACAAATTAAACTTGATGAATGCTTAGTAACAGAAAAATATATACTTCACATTCATACAGTGCTTTTTAATCAGCAGTTCTCAAAACGCTTTACAGAGTATGAAATCTAATCATGTGGCTGGTTTTGATGCAGGGTTTGGGGGGATAAATGCAATAAAAAAAAGATGAGTTACTCCATGTTACAGCAAAAGGCAGAAGATTTAGGAACAGAAGAAGCTGTTTGCCTTGATATGCAAAAGCCTCTAACACTACATGACCATAATAATTTTCTTTTAAAATGCAACCAGTCCTGAATTACAGACTTCAGCACACGATTACTGAACGCTATTCAGAAGACCTGGGGCTCAAGTATTTTCTTGTCAGGCTGTTAGCACATAATAGAGGAAGGACCAAGCAGAAGCCAGATGATCTTTTTAAAATTATTTTAGAAATCAGCTTGCTTTGGGAGTATTTGTGAAAAATTCTACCAGTAAATGCGCCAGCAGCCACAAATCAGGTATTTCACTCCAACAGTGGACCCCAGCCTAGTCTAAAATGTAAAATACCTTTGCAATAGCAGGCTTGGGTCTTTTGAGACAAACACAAAGACACTCTGATGAAGATTCTGCAGGCTTTAAAGGATGACAACAAATGTCACCATCTTCAGCATGAAAAGAAATGAGGCTTGTCTGACCAAAGAGTATTGAGCCAAAGGCTTTACAGTGACACATGATAGATCACAGTGTCATAAAAAATAAAGGTTGGAAAAGACCTCCACAATCATCAAATCCAACCTTTGACCAATCACCACCTTGTCAACTAAACCAGAGCACTGAGTGCTATGGCCAGTCATTTCTGGAACACCCCCAGGGATGGGGACTCCACCACTTCCCTGGGCAGCCCCTTCCAATGCTTGACCAGTCTCTCAGTGAAGAAATTCTTCCTGATGCCCAGCCTGAACCTCTCCTGGCACAGCTTGAGGCCGTTTCCCAGCCTGTTGCTGGCTGCCTGAGACAAGAGCCCAATTCCCTCATGCCAGGGAGTTGTAAGGAGCGATAAGGCCACCCCTGAGCCTCCTTTTATCCAGGCTGAACACCCCCAGCTGCTCCTCACAGGACTTATTTCATGCAGACAAGTCAGTACCATGTCACTTAACAGTAAAATGTAGCTGAAAGGCTCATTACAAATTACGCTAGGGTAAAGAACGTAAAGCAGAATCTTGGGAAATGTGCACAAGGTATCTTCTCCAAAGGTTTCTGTCTTAGATATTTTAACTCAAGGACTTTTTGATGGTTTTCTAATTAATAAGCCAAATGGCTTTACAAATTAATTTCACTTTTTAAAACACATTGTTTTCTTTGTTTTGTCATTCTGGGTTTTTTAATCACATATGCAGATGGTGCCACCTGGGAAAGTTTACATGCTTACATCATTAAGTGTCTTTGAATTAACTTCATGCCAATAATTGTTTTTAAGACACAATACTGCCAAATTTGTCACTTGAGAAAAGTTAATCTAATTCTTTTCACTGGAGAGAGATGGTGACTTCCTCCATTGAAGGACAGACACACATGGACAGAGTTCAGCCACTTCCAGCCACATAAAACTCCCATCTTTTTACCTCTGGTTCCCACCTGAATGTCCAATGTCTGATGGAACCTCTGGTACACAATCAGTGTCAAACAGAACTGGATTTTCTCAGCCACCAACAGCCCCAGTACCCTGCAACCACAGCTGGATTTAACACCACACCAGTGGGGATGTGACAGGATCTCACCCATGGCACAAAGATGGAACCTGGAGTCTCCACGAGCTGCCCACAGCTGCACAGCTTGGGACATGGTCCAAACCATCTGCATCTGAACCTGGGAGATTGCTCCAAACGGCCTTTTTAAAGATTAACAAATGCATCTGGCTTAAAAATTATCATTTAGAGAATGACATTACCAGGTCAATGTGTTCCTGAGCACTGTCTCTGAGAAAAGACAATTTAAAAAGCATTTTGTGGCTGTTGGTGCAATGGGTAACAAAAACCAAATAGGCTCAGAACAAATAACTTAATAGCAATGTCTGTGGAAACCAAAATCTCTTTAAATGCAGTTTGAAATCTGCCAAGCTACACTTAAAAGAAACTCCGCAAGGCCACAATCCCCTTGGCCAGCTTCTCATTCCCTCAGATTTCACCTCACCTGCATGGCAGGGCACAGCTTTGCTCACTTCTGTCTCTGCACAGATGAACACAGCATCTTGTTCACTCTGCCATCTCCTGCTCTACCTCAGCTCTTCCCCTGCTCCCCTGTTGGCCTAAATTATCCTTCAGGAGCTTGCACACTCTGCAGGCTCTTCCTTGAGCTCTTCTATCATTCCTCAAGCCTTGCTCTTCCCCTAATATATTATTATCCTCAGTGAAGAATCCTAACATATTATACCACTAAAAATGCAACCTCATCAGCTATCATCTACAAAGCATTAAAAAAGGTATCCTCACGAAGCTGGTGCTTCCCAACTGTCCACAGAGCCTACTGGGAACCCTATCACGAACCAGAAGCTACAAAGTTGACACACATGTGAATCTAGTTTTTGTTGATTTAAATCAGGGTTACCTTGATAAAACAACAACGTTGACATGCATCCAATGAATTACAGCTGAGCCCCCGCATCTAAGGATGAAGATCACAACTAAGAAGTATTCAGCAGCTCTAAGTCTAATCTCATGATTCAAGTTATTTTCTTAGCAAAGTCCTGCAGGGTATATTGTTTCATGGACAGCATCCTAGTCATTTATAATGTGCATGCTGTCAATCAAGAGATTCAATAATTGAGCTACAATCACATTTAGAGTTAAATGCTTTTGAAGTCTAATCATTCCCAATCAAGGCTCAGCAGACCAGTCCAAAGAATCACATCACATTCCAGAGTGGCTGTGGCTTCCACCAGGTACACAGGGGGTCTAAGGAACTACGTGCCAGGGAAACCCATTTTTAATAAAAACTCTATTGGCTAAATAGGATAAAAAAAAAAAGAAAAAAATTCTTTAACCCCTCAAGTATAATTATTATTTTATCTGCACCTCTACACCCTCTCCCATGACAGTAAGCTTGTGGTGCTTGCTCATGTTAATGTAGTTTTGTCAACAAAGAAGATCAGGCTGCACTGCAAACACCTGCATTAGAGAGGCTTCTTATGGGTTCAATGACTCTTTGTGCATCCTAAATCCCACAGACGAAAAGAGAAAAAAAAAATAAACAGGAAAAGAAGGGAAGAGGAGGGGAAAAAAAGCGCCTTGTGTTGTTTCATTCACCACTCATTCCAAACCATTCAAATCAGCCCCAGCTCGGCGGGGAAATCCAATAAGGATAACGCTGGGGCTGTCCAGCGGTGCCCGCAGGACTGCACACCCACGTGATGGTTTGTTTATGAGTCTGGAGCAGCATCACGAGGCTCTGCCCCACGGGACCAGCTCCACGGGCAGGGACAGCCACCGCCCCCACGCCACAGCTCCATAAAAATCTCCCTTCCCAGCTGGGCACACGCAGCCCGTGCATGGAGAGCTCCTGCGCCGCAGCTTTCGGCACGCAGCTCCTGACTCCAGGCTTCAAATTAAAGGCAAGCAGGAGCAGCAGCCATTCAAAGCTCTTTTAAAAGCTCACATGCAGAAAACAAAGTGGAATTTAAAGGCAGAGCTTATCGTAACCTCAGCCTGATTCTGCAGGTATAGATTTCTCTTCATGAAAATCAATGGAAGATGATTTTAAGCCGTTTGATTTCATTACTGTGTATCAAATCTCTGCTCTGAATGGAACATCTGAATCAATCTGCAAAAGCTGCTACAGGCTACACTGTCACAGGCTTTCACGTGCCTTTTCTCTACCACTCTCACCACAAAGACAGCAAGATAAAAACCCCACACTGGAGGTTATTTGATATTTCTAAACAAGCACCAGCAGCAGATTGGGTTTTTCCCTTTAGCACTCTGATTTTTCACACTGATGTTTCAGGTGGAAAAGAAAAACCAAACACAAACTGCACTGGTTTGCTGCAGTAATGACTGGAGAACTAAAATGTCCTATTTCAGTACTGAGGGATGAAAATATGTTGAATTAAACAAATACACATGTACACTCTTCATGCTGAGGCAGTGGGGTTTCACCACAAAAGAAACACATTATAGATCATTTAATGCATTAAAAAAAAGATGGCACAGTGGATTTCTATGCTGTGCTCTGAATCATAACAAGAGGCTTGCTAAAATCTGAGCAGACACACATAAACAAATGTCATGGCAATAAGGTTATTAGTTTTGTATCTGTTTTATTCAATGTCACAATATAAAAACCTGGAGTTTCAATCTCTGGGCTTCTCTGAGCCTCCTAAATTATGCCCCATTAGTTAAACTGCTGCCTTCATAATCCAGTCAGTACATCCCAAACTCCACATTCAGAAAGGTTACGATCCCCTTTGTTTCCCACTCATTAAGACTGTCAGTGAGAGAGAGCCAGAGGCTCCCAGATGTATCCTGAACACCCCCAACCCATATGGGAGTCACCCCAACACCCAGCTCTGCACCTCAAAAGCTGCACGGCTCACAACTTCCAACAAATGTCTCATTTCTCCTTCTTGCATCGTTGTCAGAATTACTTGAAGAGTGAAAAACAGGAACAATTTGCTTCTTTTGAGCACAGACTACTCCTGATAGGATCAGTATGAACATTGTGCAATTTTGAGAAAAAGAGAAAATAATTCAGGAAAAAAGTAATGTGAATAAAGTATCAAGCTTAGAATCTGTTAAATAACTGCTATGAAACCTATTACTGGCATTTTCTACACTTCTTTTTTTTTAATATGGCTATTCTGGATTACTGTAAGACTTCTTTGTTCACTGAATACAGACACTCCTATTACCTGCCTGCTAAGCCAGTGGATGGTACCACACCCCCTCTAAATCCTCCAAATCATGTATCTGCACATGTATTTACAATTTAGGGGACACAGGACTCAGTAGGACCGTGAGGGAGGTGATTTGTTTCCTGTATTCAGAATAAGAAAGTGAAAATGAATGCAAATACCTCCTTTCTTGGCAGCAGGCAGCGCATTGTGAGCATCTCAGCCTCCCAGTCTCAGCACTGCAGCTGCCGAGCGCAAGAAATAAATAAATAAGAGCCCAACCCTACCAGTGAGGTATTTCAAAAGACAAAGGATATAAAAAGAAGAGCTGCAATCTAGATTTTAGCACAGCCACAAGTGAGACATCCCGAATTCCTGCACGTTGTAGCTGCTCTCAGATTATTCCTTTATTTTTAAGCTCCTTACAATAAGTGTTACTTATCAGTCATTCACATCCAGCCCTCATTTCCCACCCTGTTGTGATTTGCTGCAAAGGCCATCCCCCATCCATCACCCCTCGGGGGTTGTTTCCTTCACTGATCAGACATCCCATCAATCTGGAGATCCAGGTAGCAAATCCCATGGGCTCTAGAGGCACTCTTATTTTGAATGCACTGAATAATAATTTATCCTAACGCCTTTCAGAGCAGATCTTGAGGTGATGGACTTTGTGTTTGGCTTTGTTTTTGAAATCACCTGAGCAGCCCAGGTCCCTGTGAGTGATGCAGAAGCATCAGGGACCGGGCCTTCCTACTCTGGGCCAGAAAACCCAGAAACAGATAGCAGCTACTCCAGTACTCTCGAAGTTTCTATTTACTTCACTTGGGCTGTCTCACCAGCTAGGAACGAACATCAGCCAGGGAGTGATGTGACTTTTCCCCTTTCTGGCACAGTGAGGAAACAACAAACCTTTGAAGATGCAGGTCACAGCCTGGAGGTAAAGGGACTCATTTCCCAAGCTCACAAAACCCCAAATCTGCTGAGCTCTGAAGGGAACAGGAAGCCCATCAGCCCACACAGCTCAGTAACACAAAGCAGAAAACATTTTTAAGCTTTTCCTGAACTTTTTTTAAAACAGCACTCCATTCCTGGCTTCTCAAAAGTTAAAAAAAAAAAAGTTTGGGTTAGAAACCATGGCAATTAGGATGGTCACCTGGGCTGGAAATGTTGTCTACTTTTGCACAAGAATAAGAGGCAAGAATTGAACAGAAATTTTTTTTCTACGAAACTTTTACTGTTGATTTTGAAAGCCAGAAATATGACCACAGAATAACACTGTGCCTCTTCACAATCGTTGCAGAAATGTAATACTTTACATACAGGCACAATACAGCAGAAGAAAACCATTTTGCTGGTGAAAGAAAAAATTACATGACTGTATTCTTTAATGAAGAGAGCTTGGGAAGTCAGGAGATTAACCTCAGTGATTTAATACTGCTTGCAAAATTCACGCAGTGGAAATATTAACTGCTACACTTGTTACAAGCTGGGTCTAATTCTTTAGAAGGATTTTATCAGATCCACAACACTCCACACATTTGAAGAGATCTGCTACAAAATATATTAGAGCACAAGTCAAAGGGATAAACACTAACATAATTCTTCAGCTTCTATCTAAGGATCTGTCGGGTTTGTTCCTTGATAAACACGTGAAGGAACTCTTCATACCCTGCCTGCTGCTCCAAGCCACGCGTTTCGCTCCTCACAGGAAAACACGTTCCAAAAGCCACTGGTAAACTGCCACCTCGCACTACCCATGATTTGAATCTAATTAAAAAAATTAGTTAAGTACATCTGTCCTAGAAATGAGAGCTATCACAACAAAGCAAGATTTCTCCATGCACACATTGCCTCCGGAATCTGCCGCTTCCCCTGGAGCACGTGCATCGTTTCTGCAACACGATGAAATTCAGAGCGAACAAATAATTCCAGCAGGAACTCCACACAAGTTTCACACAAAAGGCAAACACTGTTTTTTGAAAAGCAAATCCTGGTTGTGAAGTTCATCTTCACTATGGAAGACTACCAGAAGAGTAAAGCAGGGAAAAAAGCCCTTACTTGAACAAATATGTATAGAAAGGTGGTTAGCAGTGGGGTTTGGCAACTTGAATGGTCTAAGGATATGGGCAAGGATTCTTACAGCAGAAAAATCTTTCAGTTGATACTCTTGCAGGAGGAGGGGGGGGGTAAGTAAATTTTGGAGCATACATGTCATTTTCCAGGTCAGATGCATGTGTTCCATTAAGGGATTTCACTAGTACTGGTTTTTAATACAGTTTTTCTCTAGCCAGAAGTTAATGCTTGTCCCATTTGACCCTGGAACAGAGCAGACAGTAAAATATTTAGAAGACTTGACGAAGCTGGTAACAAGAATAAAGTGCTCAAAATGAGAGAGTGGAATTAAACCACCAATAAACTAGGTCAAATTATTGGAGTGTAGAGTACCCTGAAATACAGCAAAAAATAACTATTATAATTGTAATTTCCATCCTAGGTCATTTAAATGATTAATAGCAGGAGTTAGAAAAAATGAAATAATTCCTGCAACTAATTCAATTTTGTTGTATTTCCTCGGGTTGTCTGGACTTTTAAGCTTAGTATCCAAAGTCCTTTATGCTTTTATTGCAATAACCAGATGGACTTGTACTTTTACACATTTTGTGGGGGCCTAAATCTCTTTCATATTATTCATATTTACCAACATCTGCTCTGAAACTTTACTTCCATCAGGACCTGCACAGAGGAACCTAAAGAACAGAGATGGAGAAGATATCTAAGACAGAGTCCAACCATGAATGCAGTGATGCCAAGGCCACCACGAAACCATGTCCCTAAGTAAGGGCAGGATGCAGCCACACTCTGGGATGCTGCCACACCTGGAATCAGTGAGGACCATCAACAACACAGGTGTGGAGGCTCTGCTGGTCACTGCACCAACACTGGACATGAGCAGCAGCCCAGGCCACCAGGACAGGGACAGGACACCCAGGCCACCAGGACACGGCCGGCAGGACAAACCACCAGGCCCTCCATCCTCCCTGATACATCCACACCCAAATGTGACCCAGTGCTGTCCACAGCCCTGTAACCCTGCCAGCCAGAGCTGGCTCACCAACACCTCCGGCAGCTCAGGGAAGGTGTGCAGGCGTGTGGCAGGGCCAGCACGAGGCCGTGTCCCCGCACGCAGTGACAGCCCGGCTGCCTTCGCCGTCCGTTCCCACGCTCAGCTCCACTCCACGCTTGCCAGCAGCCCCGACACGAGCAATTCCCATCCACTGCTCCTCCATCACACCCACTGCCAGCTCTTCGTGCTGCTGCAACGGGGGAAACCTGGTTCAGGTCACGGCAAAAGGCACAAATCCGCTTATTTTAACACGACGCTGCCACGCTTTCTTCTCCGCACGCCCCCGAGACGGGGACAAGCAGCTCCCCGCAGAAAGCCCGAAGGCTGCCTTTGCGGGGAAAAGGGAGATGGGAACATGGTTATCTGGATCCCCCTCCCCCGGCAGAGCCACCCTGGCCCTCTCCGCAGCCTTGTCCGCCCCAGTGCCCTCATTAGCAGGCAGAGGAGCTGCCCCCACTGCGGTGCCCCCTCCCCACCCGGCGGGAGGTGAGCGGCGAGCGCGGTGCTCGCATACAAAGGAGCTCAGAGCAGCAGACCCTCCCCTCCGCCCTCCACCCCTTCCTCCACCTTCCCTCGCCTCCAGCCCTCCAAAACAGACCTCGGCCTTTCATAAAGGGTGGAAAAAAAAAAAAACCCGGAATAACCCACCCTACAGCAACCCCATGTTTTTCCCTACAGGGCGATTAAAACAGCTCCTGTACTAATGAGGAGAAAACCAAATTTAGAAGAGGCGCAGCATCCAAATATAGGCTCCAACACACCTCGCTCTTGAAAAGGGTCTCACTGTTTCCCTCCCGCCCTGAGAGGAGCCATGGGCTGAGCTCACAGCGCCGGGGGCTGTGCCTGCCCCGCAGCTCGGCAGCATCCTGCATCCCACCGCAGCATCCCCAGGGAACGCAGCATCCCGGTCACCGCACCCCATCCCGACATCCCCGAGGGCAGCATCCCGCCGCCGCCCGGCCCAGCACAGAGGCGGTATTTTGGCAGATGCCAATAATCCTGCTCCCCAGGGAGGATCCCTGGGACTGGCCTGTTATTCCAGGCTGGAAGTAGTAAACAACCTCCCCGGGGCTGGAGACAGAGGTAAACCCCAAAGATGCCATGTCCTTGCTGGAGCGAGTGCTATTACAGGACAAAAACAACATGGAGCTTTCTCAGGCTGTGCTAAAAAAATATAAGGCAAAAGTTAAGAATGCTGCTCCTATAAGAGGAAAAAAAAATGAAATCAAAGTCATATGTTTCTCCAGAGGATTTTATGAGCTTCTTTACGACAAACTGTGTTCACGAATGCTTTGAAATTCAGAAAATAATTTGACTTATTTTCTATCCAGGTAGATTTTATAAAGATCTTTCTCCACCTTTCACAAACATTTACTTTTTTTTTGCCAAGACAGAAAACAACGTGGGGAGGGGAAGTATCAACGCACTCAAATCAGCGTCAGGTTTTTCTACACATATAGAAACATTCTAGCAAAACCAAGGCTTGGTATTTAGCTTGATAACATACAGATGAAGGAAGAACATTCCCAATAAATCCGCCCCACAGGGGAGGATTTTAAAATTTGTTTAAAATGCTATTTGACCACATTCTGTTGCTATATTCGAATGATGTCACGCTCGTTGCAAGACAGAAAATGTGCTGCTCAGAGTAACATCTAAGGCAGCTCTAACCAGGATGGGGGGATTAGTTTGGCCTCTTTCAAGAGAATAAATTATTGCCGAAGATGTTTACACAATGCAGCTCCATGAGCTGAAAGGTTGCTTTCAAAAGAGGCCCAGGCCCTGCTGGAGGAATGCGAGCACAGCCCAGGGCAGGCCGAGGCTCAGCAGCTCCATTTCAGCCTCTGTCTTTCCCTTCAGGTGACTATTTTTGGGAGGCACAGAGTTGTGTGTCGTGTTGGGGCTGCAACCAGCCAGCTCTGAAAACATTTGGAGTATTTTAGACACGACGGTCTCAGCATCATGTTCTAAAAGCAACCTGCATTGTAGGAAATGCTGAAAGTGAAAAAAGGGGAGAGCATAGCAGCGTAAATGAAAACTGAAATAAATCTAAAAATCAGACCACAATGAAAAGTTGTCCTTCTTGCTATCACTGCACAACTACACTGATCAAAAAACCCTCAAAGACAACAGCAACACAGATCATCATAAGGGAGCACAAATTTGGCCTCAATTTACTCCTCTAGAATACAGCATTTCCTAATTTTTACACAGCTGCATGCACACACCACCCTACCACCACTGCCTGCGTATCACACATCAAGAAACACTAAATTAAACACAAATTTAAATGAAACATCATTGAGATTTTGTTTCCATCATCTCAAAACAGAGAATAACCAGAGAGAACCCTTTCACAACATTCAAAATCTGTGTATTAAAAAAAAAAGGGAGGGGGTGGTACAGCGAGGGAGAAAACGCTCTCAGATGTGTGCCCAGCTCCTCACTACTGATTCTTTTGTCTAAATACACAGCAGAAAATAAAGAGACAGGGGGATTGTCAGGGTGCTGAGACTCAAAACAGAAGGGCTTAGGAGGAGGGACAAAAGACCTGCTGTAAAAGCATCTGCAAAGTAAGCAGGAACTGCAACCCACCCAGTACCCACTTTCATGTCTTGCCATTAAATTCCTGATGTAGTGATGACAAGAAAACCCCTGACTGACTTGAAGACTATGAAGAAGCTACATTAAATCTCGTGGCTTTACCTGTGCTTAAAATTAGGAAGTAACCTCAGGATCTTGCCCGACAAAGCCCAAGGCCCCAGGCTGCTGCACTGACCACAGTGGATGTCCCAAACCCCCAGAGCAGGGAATCTCAGTGTGGAATGCAGACGCCCCAGTGAAAAGCAATCTTAATAACAACAGCTAGCTTACTGTCGGTAGGCTTAGTAGAGTTTGCACTTCCTCTATGTTGTGGGGGTTTTGTACGTGCTTGATTTGATTTTTAAGGAGGACAGTGCCACCAGGAAGGCTGAAGCTATTCCACAGACATTACACAGCAACAGCTGCACTGGGAAAGAAAAACAGATGTCAGCACACCTTGTTTCTATACCTAGTAATAAAATATTTATGGATCATTCTCCTTTCTTCCCTCTCCCAGTTTCCTCTGCTCTGCTGGACACACATTCTCTGAAAACTCACTTTCAGCTGCTTAAGCCTGACTTTTGCTCGACTTGGCAGCGTTCGCTTTATGGTTGGATTCAACAACCTTAAAACTCTTTTCCAGCCTAAATGACTCCGTGATTCAGGTATCTCCTGTTTCCTGGAGACACCCTCCTGAGTCCCCACAGCTCTGTGTGAGCCACCACCTTCCACTCCCAAAGGCCAAAGCCACTGGAGCTGCTGTCCTGACAGGTTCCTCCACAAGGACCCTTGGGAAAGCAGGATGACAATTCCTGGGGATCAGGCAAGGTTAGACATGCCGAGTCACTTGGGAGGACTGACACTAGAGCAAGTAACAAAATACCTGCAAAGCAGTGTTTCCTGCATCCACGGGGCTGCCAGCAACACCCAGCACACCTGACTTTGTGGTGTAACCTTTCATTATGTGCCTCACACTGAACACTGCAGGACCCTCCCTCCCTCATCCCCACACCTCCTTTTTCCCCTTTTAAAGAGGAAGAAAGTCTCCCTTTGCAAGAGGAAAACTTGAAAAAATATGAAAGATAAAACCTTCATTTAGGCAAGAGAATATTCCAAATTTATGGCTCAGATTTGCATGCCTGCAGGCAAATCAGAGGCAAGACATCTCTGATCAACTATGCAGCTCTTATCTCCCGTAGACAAAGTAACACCTCCATCAAGCATATGGATCATCAACGTGCCTCTTGGAAAGGACAAGGGAGATTAGGTAGCACCAGTTACACAAGCTGCACTTTACAAATCCCGTGTCAATTAGAAGATGCTGTGTATTCTGAAACTCCCACACTCCCCATGCCTACACATCTTCTGTAGGCTGCACTGGCAGCGAAAGTAGTGGCATTTGGCCCAATAACTGAGAGGATGCTAAAGCTTAATTCAATCCTCTTCCCTGCACTCTGGGTGCAAACAAAACTAACAAACAGAACAAGTCAAAGCTGGCCAAAAAGTTTTTCCAACTACTACATCATTCATGCACAACAAATGCTCCATCCAGCATTTTCTGTCGTGTAACAGGAAGCTGCAGTGCCGAGGCCCCCCAGAACACCTCTCCTCCTCCTTCCCACAGTTGCATCCCCCCTTTGGGACCCAGAGGGGTGATCTCACCAAAACTCACCCCAGGGAGCACTTTGAATCACAGATAGTCTGATCAAATACTTATAAAAAAAAAAATCATCATTCTAATACTGTAAAAGTGCAGGTTGCTCGCATCTCAAATACAGACTGCAACTCTGAGCCCTTCAGCTCAAAAAGGATGGAAGAAAACTAGAAAAGGCACAAAGCAGCATGACAAAGACCCAGAACTATTCACACATGCATGAAAACAAAGACTTGTCTTCAGCACTTCAGCCTGAAGAAAAAAACAGAATTAAAAACCAGTTACTGTCAGAGTAATTGCAAGTAAAATGCTTAAACCCACATTTAATTCCTATGAATAACTGGACTGCTCCTCCACATTCCTTCTACCACCCAGAGATATTGTTAATGTACAGAAATGAATTCTGCTTTTGAAGCAAATCAGAGTATTCAGATCCCAAAATCTTGTGGGCTGCCCAAACTGTCCAGTATCCTCAAGGTTACACCTCACCTCCTCAGAAATCTCCTCTTTACCCATAAGATTGCCTTTTTCTTCTGAAAGATCTCTCAAATCTTTTTTTCATGTTCTTTTACAAAACATTCAGATGTTTAGTTCAATTACGTTTTTTATCCTGCTACAGTTAAACTAAATGTTCTCATTAAAAAAAGAACACAGTCGATTATGAAATCTGCAAATTTAATTACAATTTTCTATCCCCATCTACTCTGAAACTCAAACCAAACCAGGACTGTTGCTTGTTCACGTCTGAACAATGCTTTTGTTTACCGTGGATAAATGGAGACTTATCTAATACCACTTACATGGAGTCATAAATTGATTTTTGATTAATGTTTAATCAAAAACAAAGAGACCCCATCTGTGCAAAAAAAGTAGGAAGCAGAAAGCCCTGTCCATGGGAATTTCTTCTGTGTCAGCTCTCCCAAGCTCTGTGTATTGACACGAGATCCTTCCTCTTCTGCCGGTATGAGGATGCAGCTCTGTTGACAGAGCACTTTACAATAGCCAGATAGCTTCCTCCAGGAAACACTAATTTAAAACAAGATTATTTATTTTAAATATAGAGGCTCTACAACCGACAACACGGAGTAAACATTTTAAATCTCAAATGCTCATAAAAATTAAGAGCACTAATGACAACTTTCCTCACTTCTGGCAGGTAGGCAGCTGTCAAAGCTGAAGGTGAACAAACCTCCAGGTCCCTCCCTGCCCAGCACTGTCAGTTGGCAGGGCCACAGGTGGAAACTGCATTAAAATCCCATGTCCCACAGAGGATGAAGTCACAGTTTTAATGGAAACTGAATATTCAATTTTTCATTGGAGACTTTTGATCAAGGGATCAAAGTCCAGGGGAGCACCAGTATGTAGAAGCAGGAAGCACTCGAAATCAATAAGGTGTAATAAAATTTAAAAGAAAAAAGGATGAACATTTCTAGCTGTAATCAAAATAATAAAAGAGGTTATCCAACCTCAAAAGGAGTCCCTCTCTTTCAAAACAGAAGCACATGTACCAGTTTGGGGTGTAAATGCCTTGACAGCATGTCCTTGGGAGGGATGGAGTGGGGGAAGTGATGCCAAAGCAATCCCTGGATACTTCGGGAGATCCAGAAACATCAGGAAGGCAGTAAAAGCCTTTAAGAAGTCAGCAGTGAAGTGGCTGCTTCCTCTTCTGGATGGAGTCCGAGCAACACCTGAGTTAATCCCCAGGATCTTTTCATTCCTTTCTCAAAATGTCTCTCTCTCGTATTCCTGGTAAGAGTCCAGAAAAGCAAACAGTGCTGCTCTAAAACATTTGGTCCCCAAACCTCTTTTTACCAAATGTAAATACACACTAATTTTTTTCAACAATTAAGAACTCCCAAAGGAAGATGGAATATTAAAAAAAAAGTGACAAGAACAATCTTAATTATAGCTCTGTTAACACATTATGATAATAAGTACTTGTTCTTTATCAGACATTTTTAAAAAAATTATTATTGTTCTGAACTATACAAAGGCTGGTCTAAAGAACAAGGATCTTTGTCTCCTGCTGCCAGAAGAAACAGCATTTCCTGAGGCCTGTTTCTACCTTCAACTAACAGTTTTGATTTAGGCTTTAGAAAAATAACTGCATGTCCTCAGCTGGAGGGAAAAAAAGTTCCCTTCCCCCCCCCTCCCAGATGCTCACAGGAGAGCAGCATCACCAGTGGTAATAACACCGTGTTTCATCAGCCTTCAGGAAAAACAAGACCAAACCTCTGGCTATCCTGGCTCAGGTAAACAACAGGAGTTTATTACAGAGTTAATACTTGGGTTTGTTCATATTCCTGTTCCTCCTTTCCACCTCCCCTCGGAGCCCCCGGACTACAATTACAGCCCAACAATGGCCCGATTGTCGCCCCCGGCAGCAGCTTCCACCCCAACAATAGATCTTTCCCTTTTCTCTCCACCCAAAGGAAAATTAATAAGGAAAAAAATTCTCTGATTACAGGGTAAAGAAAAACATTTTTAAGGGGGAAGACAGAGAGATCTATGTATATACCATGAGATTCTGAGCTTCCTTTGTACAGAAGAATGTGCATTCCCTCTCCCAGGCTGCTTTGTATCCCACAGCCCCTCCTATGCAAGGGAAGAGATGGGGAGGAAGGTTATGTGCTCTGGCACGAATGGCATTTCCTAAGAAGGTCACTTTAACCACCACTCAAGGGTCCTTCCTTTCAGAAGTCTCACCTATTCCTATAAACACGAAGGGGAGAGCTGTGAGCCCCCTTTATTTCAGTGATAACCTGGAAGTGCACGTGCCTGCTCTCCGAAACGGAGCTCACAGGAATTCACACTCTGAGGGGAGAAGCAGGCTGGATTTACAAAGCAAACATTGTTTTTTGTGGAGAAAGAGTATTTACACATAGGAACAAGTATGTTTTATTTCCCACTTTCCAGATGAAAAAATACACGTTACTGCACTGCAAATATTTTGGTAACGTGTGCCAAAAGCCAAAAACAAAGAGAGGAGCCTGTCCTTTGGAGAGGGAAAAGAATCCCCACCTACTACAGCCATGGCTGCACAAAGTCCAGCATTAGGCTCATGATTTGTTTCTGCCTGCTAAGGAGCCTAACGTTTATTTCGGCAACAAAGCGATAACAAAGATTCAAAGCTGCTTTCCAAAAAAGTTCTCAAATATTTAAAGAATTTGTTTGTGCTCTGCCAAATATCCCTCTGTTCTTCGCAGGGCTCTATCCCTGCAACCAGGGCAACATCTGTTGGTCTGGGGTGACAAGAGAAGAAACAGGATATTTTGTGATTCTGCACTAACTGCAGAAGCTGCCCAACATGTAATTCACATTGATATTAATTTCAGCTTCTGCCTGTTCAGTATTTACTCATGCAACAGCTAGTTAAAAGCTCTGTCCAAGTGCCTTTAAGTATTTGAGATTTATCTCCACTAATCAAGGTTTATTCTCCTTCAGTTGTAAGTACTTTACTAAATCACTGCTCTCAGTAGTTCTGACATCTGACTTCTCCTCATTGAAACTATTAAAAAAGGTTCTATCACTTTGGCTATTGCAACAGGGAACATTTACAAAAGCAGATCTGAGTTCTTATTGGTTTCAACAAGAAAAATCTTGTTAATTTTTTGGTAAGAATATGCACAGAGAAAAACTCAACACTCCAAGTGTGTCAGCAGAGCTCCCACATTAAGCTAAGTCCCAGTCCAAGGCCGCAGTTTCTTTCCAATGACTAAATTCAAAGTTTGAGTTTTAACACAAACTTGCAGCATGCCAGGACCATGCCCACCTCCAGCTAAGGGAACCTCTAGGATCTACCTGTGGATCAGGCCAGAATTCCTGAGTCTTGCTCAGCAGGAGCCAGACACTGGCAGTGTGCAGCTCCAAGGCAGCACTGCTCAAATCCTGTTTAGGATTGTCCCTGTTCCATCGTCCCAGAGTCCTTTACCTGCTCTCTTCAAGCAATTTCTCCAGTGATATGTAGGTCCTGAAGCTGTGATTCAGCTCCTAAATTTCAGGAAATGTTAAAAATGCCAGAGCCATGCTATTCCCACAACCAGCAAGTATCTCTGTAGGAGATAGGAATTCTGTTGCCTTTGAGAAAACTCTGCATTCACCAGAAAAGCATTTTAACAGGCAGAGATGATTTTTTTGAAAGAATTAACACTGACATCGTCGCTTACACTCCTTAAGGAGGATTACTAACATCTCCTTGCTTCACTTCCTTTTTACTTTATGCTTAAGGACAAATATTTTGTATATAGTGAACTGAGCACACATCCAGCTGATCTCTCTGAGTGCTTCCTGCAAGTTCACTTGGCAAAAATCTCTGGACTGCCAAAGGCTGCCACAGCCCCTTCAGATAACCAGGGTATGGCTGTGGAGGACTGGAAAATGAGACACACCAGCTATTCTCTTCTTTCTCCACGAAGGCATTTATAAGGTGAGGATGTCATGCAGAAGTCCAATATCTGCAACAGCTCGTAAATAATGTACTGTTTGACAGGTCTCTCACAGACACAGTTAAAAGAAGGAACAAAAACATACCACCCGTGGTTTGTTTATACAGGTAAACTTCAAATTAACTTCAAACTCCATTTCATTTTATGGTTGTGAATAATCCTCACCTCTGCCTGTCCTTTCCATAGTTGTGTTTATAAAGGAACATATGAGAAAATTGCATTCTTACGGCTTTCTAGAGCTTAAACCTTCCTGCCACCTAAGGAACACACAGGTGAAGTGAAATGCTGCCACTCCACAGTGTCTCTCAAAATCAGAGTATGTGTCCATGAGACAGGGATTTTGCTTACAACTCAGCCCTCTACTTTCTGGAATAGACTGGAATTAATTCCCAAGCAGAAATGTACAAAAAGCAGATAAAATTCAATTGCTACAATGGTTAGCAATGGTATCTCTCCAGAAGTTGTTCCAGTTCTTTGGACAGCTGAGGCCATTTGAAGACCACGCAGTGCATCTCTCAATCACAGTATGTGCAATGCTACAGTCAAGCAAAACACGCGGATTTCTCCTGTAGATCTTTATAAAGGTGCTTTAAAAAAGAAAATCAAAGCAGGAGCATAGACAGCCTTGCCCAAGATCCCCACAGATGCCAGAGCCTTCCCACTGCTCTACACCCATTCCACAAAATCTCAAATAATAATAATATTCTGGAAGGTGGGTATAGGAGGGTTGTTTTTAAAACTGCTGAAAATAACATGTTGTGATTGCATCTCTCAGCCACAGCGTGCTCAGAATGAGGACACATCCAGCTCCTCCTGCCTGTCCTGCTGCCCCTGTACGTGCAGGAGCTCCCTCAGCACCTCCCTCAGAGGAATCCATCCCTCAGCAGAGAGCTGCTCCACCCCAAAGGCCACGGGGAGTGGGGACGTTTTCCACCAAAGCTCAGTGGGTGTTAGCCCAGGCAGGCAGAGGCTGAGCTGTGACACAGGTACTGCCATACAGAAGTGAAACCTTCGCAGGAGGTGCTGCAGGAGGCAAAAAGGACAGAGAGCAAAGATAATGAATAAAAAATCCTCAGCACAGTAAAACCTTTGGCTCACACGTCCCACAGTCTATGCTGGTCTTGCTCTTCTGTCAAGTCACAGCCACCTTGGTTTCTAGGCTAGGGCACGAGCACCTCCATTCCTCACTCACATCTTTCCTGCACACCTTCAAGAAAAGCAGCTCCAAGGAAGAAGTGACCAGGAAACCCAGCCCATCCCCGGGTCCCTGCTCCTGACTGTCCTCCCTGACTCACATGTAGCCACACTTAGAATTTTTAGCAGTCTGCTGGGGCAGCTATGATTCCTCACTTCAGTTCATTTAAGGACCTTAATTGTTTGTTTTGGCTCCAACCAGCAACCATGTTTACGAAAAACAGGTTAAGCTTTTGGCACCAAATTGTTTTCAAAAACCCTCAGCCTTTGAAATAGTGCCTTCTTTAAAAAAATGTTTTTCTACCTTGAGATGCTGCATTTCTCTCCAGAGAGACATTTCACCTCCACTGCTCACTACACTGGTGTTACCTTTTTGTGTTCCCATTAATAACTCACTTTCCTCAACAGTTCATAACTTGATCTAAAGGACTCTAAGCTAAGGCATAACATGTGACATTTCAGAGAAATCTAAAGTGATTATTTCCAAATAAATAAACACTCCTGCACCATGTGACCACACGTAAATTTCAAATTTTCATGATAGATTTGCATAAATGAAGTGGACTTGTACACTGTGAGTATCTCTACATGGAAGCTAGATTGGACAATTTATCCCTTTAACTCAAGAAACTCTCCCAATGCCCCACGGCATCCTGTGCACTGCTACTAAAAACTGTACAACAAGACAAGTTCTGCAGAACAAGAATTTCTCCAATCCAAAACTGGCCACATTTGAGTCCATAAAACCATATTTTAGTCCACACTCAAAAAGCTCCAAGGCTCACGTCCCAGAGCGAGAATCCATCATTCCAGGGCAGATCACACTGATGAAGGCCCATGTATAAATGCATTAGGAAATGCTGAGTACAGATCATTCACTTGCTTTTTTAGTTCACTAAAAAGCTGCTTCCATAAACTTTTATTCTAGTTTAATGGTTTTCTACAGTATTTTGTTACTCTTAGTACTTTGAAGACTCATCTGGATGTAGAAGAAGGGTATCAGCTGTGACTGTTTTCTCCTGAAGGTGCAGTCAGAAATGAAATGGCTAAAAGTCTCAACACTGCAGAATTACCAAAAGCTCATATTAAAACAAGAAACACCTATTTTTCCACCAAAAAGGGTGGTGAAAACAGAGTATCAACACTGAGCTTCACTGAGCCACGCTAAGATCGTAAATGGCCTGATGTCATTTCTTGTCCATTTGAAATGGTTTTTGGTCTCCAGCTTGATCATATCCAGGAAAAAATTTCCAATAGACTAATGCCAATACAGCCACCCTCTTTTCGGGTTATAATTGGTACATGTTATAAGGTTTAAAAGCCACAAAATGCTCCAAAACAGCCTGGAGTCACTAAGACGATGCTCTCTTGGGACAAAATCACTACAAAATATTCTTCAGTCTACTTCCTAGAGAAACAAACTGAATTAAAGCAGCCACCATCCCTCTACAGGCAAGAATCCTGAAGTGCAACACCAGAATCCTGCTCACTGCTCTTTCCAACTGTTTGGAAGCCATCAGAAGAATCCAAGGAGGCCAAGCCATCCTGCAGCGCTCAGGTAAGACACAGAGAGCCTGGCTTGGGCAGCTCCAGGGATGTCACTTCAGCCACCAACAACAGAGAAGTGGGAAAGAGGAAGGAGAGAAGAAAGAGCACAAACAGATCCAAGCCCTCTGGGTAACTCCGTCTATCAATTTAAACTCAGTATCAGCTTACTCAAAGTGAGTCCAACCTCAGAATGCAGCTTTGGTCAAATAACCGACATATAAAATTAAAGTTCCTGCAACAGAAGGCTCTGATGGAGAAGCTGTATCATTTCAACTCCTCCAGTAACACCAGCCAACATTTTCTAACCAAGAGCCTACAGTTCGAACCCCAGCTCCTTTATCCTGCCTCTTAAATGCCAGTCCAGGTTTTAAGAGGAGAAAAATCTCACCACTACCTCAATTCTTCCTCTGCTGATCTCATGTGAAACTCTTCACATGCCCTTAGTTCATTCCATTTCCATGGGATCCACACTCTGTATCTCTATGGACGTACAGGAATCCACACCAACAGACATCTATCAGCTGGAATATTTTACATCTCTTTCGCTGTTTTGGAACACATTGATAACTGTAAAATATGGGAAACGTCTTATTAAGCTCAGCATCAATGCTGCTAAACCACCCAAGATGAACTTAAATGCGTCATGTTATTTTAATTATTTTTCTAAAGCATCTTATTTTGATGTCAATGCTTGTCATTACAGCAGGATTCTTTGCAAGAAAAGAATAAAACTGTGAGAAGGATTGAAATCTTAAATCTCTTCTCCTGTTGGCCTAATGGTACAGTTCTCCACACACCTGGCAATGACGAAAATAAATTCAAAGATGCCTTTTGATTTATAGTTCCAGTGTGGTTTCTCAATAATACAGCTATCTTAGACTGCTGCATGCATTTAAAAAGTATTCCAGCTCCTTCAGAGATGAATTACAGTAGCTGCATCTTTAACTGAAGCTCACATAAATTTTTTTCCCCTCCAAGAAAACAATTACAAAACATTAAATCACTTTTATAACGCACTATGAAAACAAAAACCTTTAATTTGGGTTATGATCTGAAGGGTTTGTACAGGACACTTAGGCTGCTCCTCTGCTTTGCTCCCTACCTGCAGCAGCTCCAACTCAGGAGCCTCAGGTCAGGAGGAATCACCTGCTTTAATCTGAACATTTCTCAGTTTATAAGGACAACACACCTCCTTCTACCTTCTCATGCTCCACAGAAGGGATCCCAAACACACTTAACACCACCTTGCCCAAGCCTCGTGCTTGGCTCCCATTCCAGCAAGTTTCAGGCATCCCAAACTGGCTCACATGGCTGCCCTTAAAGTTCATCAAACATCTCTTATACGTGTCATGGGAAATCCCATGTAGACTAATATAGGAAAGAAATTCCAGTACCTGGACTGGAGATGATTATCTATCCCTCAAAAGCCAAAACCATCAAAGCCCTCTGACACTACTTCTCCTTATCCCAAATGCAGATGAAGTCTATGTAAGAAAACGCAGCCTGCCTTGCTTCCTCCTTCCATCCTCCTCACCATTATGCTTTTGTAGAAAAACATAAAAATAAAATAAAGGAAGGAAGTGCTACAAATTATAATAGAGGACCTTGTCTGTTCTCTAAAACTAGATTTTTGTTCTAAGTCTGTTTGCTCATATCTTTCTTCCCTAGCATCAACAATGGCCTCATAGAGTAAAATTATTTGTTTCTTTTAAATCTACCTCAAACTGTAGATACAGTCATTGTTTTTGAATATCAGAAAGGGTGTCTCAGCTCTCTGGTTTGAAAAACCTATTGAATTTCACTCAGAAATAATAAACAGCTCTTCCAGCCTCCAACAGCATGAACCACCAAGATGCTCACCGCAGCCCCTGCTAAGTGGATAGGAGGAGACAGAAACAACATGAGTAATTTAGAGCTTATCTGTGGGATTTGCTAATATAAAATAAGACTTAAATGCGTAACACAAAATAAGGAAATAAGAGTGGTGTGCAATACACATCAAAAGCAGCAAACACATACCAACACATATCCTACCCAGCACACATAGGGCAGAACAGCAACTGCCGTGAAGAAAAAACGCCAAAGAAAATCACTTTGCCTGCTCGTCATGTGCTCCATGGAAGAGCTGTAAGAGCTCCCACCCAGCTCAACAGCCTTGGGAAACTTCGGAATCTCATGAACTGCAAGAGTGACGGATTGTGTTTTATGTGCACTTAACTCTGAAATAATGAACTTCAGAAGGTTTGCTCCTCAGCAGTTCCCGGTGCTGAGAAAGGGACAAGTGGCGAGCGGGGGCCGTGGGCGCGGGGGCTGCCAGGCGTGTGTGACACCACCCCTCCGGATTGGCTGCCAGTGACATCATTTTATTATTCAGCCTCATGTTTGCATTTCAGCTTCCCCCTTTCAGGGACCTCCGGACCTCACACAGCTCCTGGGAGCCTAGAGGAGCGAGGCAGCGTGTCTGAGCCGCCGTCCCCACCTCGGACTCCGGAACAACCCGAGAAGAACAGGCCTCTCTGGTTGTTCTGGAGCTGGGAAAGGCCACGGCGCTGGGAGGCCAACCAGGGGTCACAGCAAGAGTTAAAGCAAAATTCTTAAGAAATTTGTTGCAGAAAAAGACCTGAAGACTGGCAAATGGAAACCAGGTGCAACGCACCAGCAGAGTTAACAACACCCATGTACACAGGCGGAATTGCATATGGATGTAACAGCGTGTACAGAAACAGTGCAAAGGCTACTCATCAACAGCATCCATTCTTTTGTTAACACCCATAAGGGATCCACCACAAAGTGCTATCATCCCTGTTTACCTCTCCACAACACGAGGCTGCCTTTGTTCCAAGCTCACATCCTGCTTCCCCTTACACGCTCGCCCCTCCTGAACTTGGACGCCTGTAACCTGATACACAAGAATGTTAATTTCTCAAGTGATTTTTGTAAAAGCACAGAATGGAAGTAACTTGATATTTTCCCCATCTTGAAAAATATTATTTTATAGCACATACAAGAGTAGGAAAATATATCTGGTCTACAACAACGCTCTGGGAAAATAAACAGAGAAAAGGGCTGCTCTGCCTCTGGGTACCTACTACCCCCTACATTTTCTGTTCAGCACACACCAGGATGTGTGTGTGTGTGCGTGTATCCAAACGCATCTACCTGTGAATTATTCATGTGCACACAAACACAGATCAATCAGGCAAAAGATCAGTTTCCAGCAAGTACAAAAACACCTAAGTTAATGCTGAGCTTGAGTGACTGCTCTCAGGCACAGTGTACAAGGATCCAGAAGTACCTACAGAGCCTGCAACTTAAAAATATTTTATGAGCAATTTACACAAAATCAATTAAACAAATACAATCACTCTCTTGAAACTAGTTCATCTACTAAATGCCTTCTCTGCTCACTCCCAGCAGCGTGCATTTGAAGTCTGTATCCCACAACCCACACAGAAAGAACACAATCCTGAAGGACAGGACAGCCATCCTACAAACGCCGAGCCTCTGAGCCCTTCCCAGGGATATGGACAGGCACCTTGCCATGCAGGAGTGCAGCTCAGACAGGCTGCACACTGCTGGCCCAACAAGCCTACCAAGAAAAGCTCCTTGTGCATAACAGGCAGTAGCACAAACCACTGTATAAATTCAAGCCAACCTAACTTCAAGTTCTACCTTAATTCACTTACAGCTTCACTACCCTACATCAATTTTACACTTTCTGATGCCACTGTTTCTTCTATATTAAGAGAACATCAGTATTTCAGGCCACTAAATCAATGTGTTTGGTTTTATTTTAAGAAGTATCCCCCTAACTCCAGAACAACTCTTAAGACTGCATCGTAATTTAAAGTTAATATACACTGTTTCCTTGTGGTGGTGCCCTCCCCCACCAACCTTAAAACACTCATTCATGACATTCCTACCTTGGCATGTTTTACCAGGACAATAACTCAGCCCTCTTTAGTCTCAAGGAAACTGAACGCTTTTATGTGCAAATGAAATAAAAATGCTATAAAACTCTTCTGGCTTCACCTCCTAGACAGCAACAAGATGGGGGAAAACCACTGGTGAAATTGAGGAAATACAGGGTGAGATTTTCTTTTGTTTACTGTGTGTGGTTTGGAATATGGGATTTCACAGGGGTATTTTCCACCAACCGTGATGTCAGCGATCAAAGTCCTGACACGTGAGAAAAGACCTGAAAACACAGAATTTGTTCTCCTCAACATGTTTGGGTTAACAGGGTGAAGTCACCATGGATCAGGGACAACACAGGTACAGCTCAGTCCGCTCTGCAGCAGCCACTGAGAGCTGCTGGAAGACAGATCTGCTCTCTGCTACCATCACAAGGGAGCAGGTCATGCTTGGAGCACCACACTGAGCCTTCTGGCTCAGAAAGCTTTCCCTGACTTCAGCAAAACAGGCTGCAGTAAGCAGGACATGTAACAACCCCTTCATTTATCACACGCTTTCCAGAATGCTCTAAAACCCCAAGCAATCTGTTTTGCACAAAGCAGTGCATTCTCATCACTCACAAGAATACACATTGTTCCTCCACACAACTCAGCAAGAGCACCCAACACTGCACCTGAGCATACCTTGGAGCAGGAGTGGCCCTGGGGAACTGTCCTAGTTTCCAGGGAAATGGTGCTTCTTTAGCTCCTTTGGCAAAAGGAAAATGTTTGCTGGCTGGTCTGATATACTTTGTTCAAAGAATTACGAAGTTGAGTTGTCCTCACTGTGATTTTGGCTATGAGACTGAAAGTTTCCAGACTTTTCCCCCTAACTACAACAGCTCTCAGTGAGCCTTCCTAACATTCCTTCAACCAACGAACCAGAAGTATCAGCCCAAAAATGATCCAAAGAGGAGGCCTTGAGGACTCACCACTGCAAGAGGACTCTTCCATCACAAGCCAGGGGCAAGAACATGCAAGACAAGGCATCATGGGACAGTTTCTATAGATGAATCAAAGCCAGCAAGCATGGAAGTTCCCAAATCCAGTCAAGCATCCCCCAAAAATCAAAAGAAAGCAAGCTCCCAGTTGATGAAATAATACTGATGAGCATCAGCCTCAGGTAGATTTCTTTCAGAAATCATGCTACAGCAACCAACCACTGGTCACCTGAAACAGCTTCTCAAGCTCAATTGAAACAAACCTGGGGCAACCTGGCCTTTAAGAAAGTGGTTCTGAGATTTATTTTGCACAGTACTAGCACAAAGTGCAAGGTATCACCTGTTCGGCATTTATTTGTTACTTCTAGTATTTTCTAGTTTACTTCTCTTCTGCAAATGTGGAAAGGCTTGTATTTATTAGCAAGAATCTACACTTCTGATGCCTTCTGTGTCACCTGCAGAGAGGGCTCAAGCTGAGAAAAACGGGTTCAAGTGATGCCATTTATTTCAAGTCTCTCCATCAGGATCAGCTTTTGGATCCTCCCCAGCTCCTTCCTTCTCGCACTACGCCTACACTTCCAGGGAAAACTAAGGAAAATCTAACACCTCCAAATGCTGCCACATATAAAAAACATACTAGACAAAACGTGAAGGACATGAACCAAATCCCGAGAAGGAGCTTGTGGGTATCTTTTATTTATAACACTGAATGAAATTCTGTAGAATTGGGGGTGGGGGCAGGCTGTTTTCACAGCAGGACTTTCCCTGCAGCACAGACTGCAGGCATGGGCACTCTGCTGCTCAGAAAAAAATTTGGAACAACTGGACAGGAAGAACAAAAGCAACAAATACTAAGCTCCAAACAAGAAGAGAGGTAAACTCGGCTTCCCCCACCCACCTTCCACAAAAACATCAAATATTTCCTTTCATAAATAATTGCAATAGGATGCCGTAGACTTTTCCAAGCAGACAATAGCTGGATTGTGTAATGTTTTGCCCCAGGCAGGGCCCGGGGGGAGGGGGACACAAAGGCCGGCTTTCAGGGCTTGGGGCCTCTCGCTCAGCCTTGCTCCCTTCCCGCTCCCTTCCCTCTCCTATTTACCTCCTTCCCGTGCTGGCCCTCGCTGGGACTGGGGAGCAGCGGCCACGGGAGGCTCCTGCTACACACACACAGCAACAGGCAGCAGAAGCCAACAAATCCAAGTTATGGAGCCCCTCTGGCCCTGCCACAGACCTCACGTGGAGCAACACCTTTTCTTTCCCCGGAGAGGACACTGTAGGAGAGATTTGGGGGTGCCAGTGACAGCCATGGGTGACCAGTGACAGCCATGGGCTGCAGCCACTGGTCACACTGGCCACATTGCTCCCTTGGCCCATCGAGTGCCCCCAAAGGAGACCAGCCCCTCGCTGGGTGTCTCAGGTCAAGCTGTCTGAGGGCAGAGCTGAGCTGGGGATATTAAAAGAAAACAAGATCTTTCCTGTCCATGAGGCGTTTTGAAAGAGTCACCCATTTGAGCTGGGAAAGCTGAGAGCTGTAATGCCCGAACTAATTCACCTTCCTCCTTCACGTTCAGAACTGGAAAAGCACCAGCCCTGGCAACAGCAAAGGAGCCCCAGTGCTCCCCAGTCCCCAGACAGCCATGGCAGGCACTCCTTGCCTTTCACATGCCAGCTTGGAACCCAAACCAGCAACACCCTCTGTCCCAGGCTCTGTGCAAAACACTTCTTCTGAACAGATGATTCAAGCTGCCTGCCCCACCTCGGAGATAAGCACACTCAAAAATTTTATATATATGTATTTTTATCACCTGCATGAGGAAGTACTCAGTCTGGGAAAAGACAGTGTAACTAACAGGAGTGCCCAACCCTGCCTGCCCAAAATATGCATTAATTCTCCTTATAAGAGCAGGCTGTACTTGTACCACCTCAGCACTGTCATCTCTCCAAAGCCAAATGTTTACTGCAATATACTGTTTATATATTAACAGCATATTATTCTGTGTAAACCAACCATAATAGCACGAAGTCAGCTGTGAGACCAAATAGACTCTTCTTTACAACAGACACAAGCAGAGGACACTTGGCCAGTTGCAAGAGCATGGGTAGTTGTGCCAAGTTTGCAATAAATCAGGTTGTTTTGTTTGGGTTTTGAAGTGCAGCAAAAAGACGTCAATAAATGCATCAATGCAGGTAAAATGATCTGAACCACACTTCAAAACACCCACCACATCAGGTGTACAGAAAACAAGGGACAGGTGCTGGCCACAGAAATTAAACCAAATTTATGACAAATTTATGCAAAACACCTGCTGCAAAACTGGCAGGGAAAAAAAACCAGAATATAGAAGGAAAATATATGGTCAAAAAACTTTCCAAGGTGCATCTACAGATGGAGACACTGCCTGTTTTTCCATAGGCTAAGGCATAAAGAGGCACACAGAAAATGGGGAAAAGCTAATGGAGTAAAATCACCTTATCATTGACCTTTACCTGGTCATGCTTTTAAAAATGTGCTTAGAGACATTAGAGTGCATTTGAACGATGTTCTCCTTTTCTACAAAAGGAGAATTCCTTTAAGTCACTCAGCCACAGAACACACCTGGACATCCAAAGGCTGAAGTGTCCCTCCCTGCCCCAAATCAGAGCTGTGTGACTTGGCCTCTGTCAGCCCTGACCAAGTAAAGTCACAGAGACTCAACCCAACTTCACTAAGGCATGCAAAAAAAAGAATAAAATTAATTAAGCACCTTTGACTGATTTTTATTTTTGTCAGAAGTATTTGCCCCACCTCTCTACACATGGGTACCTATTTTTACCTGCAGACTCATTGCTGATAATGTGCAGAAAGATTTAAGCCACCACCCATCAAGTAACATTTCCGCAATACTTATCTGTAAGAGCTTAGTCTGGGGTTACAGTGCGTCTGTGTTTCCCTCTTCTCAGGTAACAGAAGGTTTTAACTAAAGCTGGAACATGTGGAAATGTATTTGAGAGACACAGTAACATCATGTATACTCTACAGAGAGTGAAAAACCTGAGTAAAGATCAAATTAGTCTAAAACTGCTTCAGAAGCTCATTCCACAACCTACTTCAACCAACCTCTGCCATAACAATCTCCAGCCTGGGCTCAGTAAATCCCTCAGCTCAGACCATGGATGATTTTGGGAGAATGGTGAACTACTGGTACAGACACATTCAGGTTTACTGAGGGCTTGGGAGCTCCTGGCCTTGTGGAGACCACCAGAGACAAACACCAGAAAAGAACATTTATACCTATTCCCATGTATACCCATTTATACCTATCCTCCAGCTAAGGGAACCTCTAGGATGTATTACACTTTGAAAAACATTGATGACAAACATGGGACCTTTAAGAAAAGCAGTTACTTAGTTAACAAAACATTTGTTTCTAATACCAAATTTCATACTTCCCAAAAACTTTTATCCTGAGAGCTAAACTGGAATATTCAGATATGAGGCACATCTTACACCACCTCAGTTCAGCAGTGGGATTCAATCCTTTAAATGAAAAGCTAAACCTGTGCTATTCTTGACTAGTGGGAGCCTGGGCTTTACAAGGCACCTTATCGTGAGAACAGGCTCTCTCAAGATTCCCAAACCCAATTTCTGCACCAGAAAGATTCAGATCAGTATCTGAGCATTTGCAATGCTTATCTGCTAGCTGTTCTTCTCATTTCTGCCTTGATGTTTTGTAGGGCTCCACAATGAATGTTTGCCTAAACTCTAAAGAGAATTTCATGGCTATGCAAGTCAAAATTCCTCCACACACAGAGATAATTTAGAGGGAAATCTCCTGTGTTTTTCTGGAGAATGTAGAAACTACATTTGCCTTCTTTATATGTGGTGCAGTCTTTGACAACTGCTGCAACAGGATACTGACAAGAGTATCCTACATACCCACATGATCAGTGTTGGGGTCTCCATGAAGTTTGCATGAAGAATGCACAAACTGCCAGAAAAAGAGGTGATTCTCCTCTGTAACTTCACTTTTTAGTTCGACTTTTAAAAAGCTTATTTGTTGGCATAATTTATTTCTGTGATCTTGCAGGATGAGTTATTTACTTAACAAAGCAAGGAGTTTCTCACCATCCTCAATCAAGCAGTGTTTGACCTGGGGAACTTAACCTTTCCTTTCCCTCATGGTCCTCACTGGTTTTTTTCCCCAGTTCATCCCATTTTGCTTTACTAAAACACCTTCCAACAACAAGATATAGTATTATCCTAGGTTAGGATCATGCGTTTAGGCTCATCTGCATGTGGAAACCCTGCTTTGCAATGCAAGGTAGTACTCCATAATTACACAGCCAGGCAGGTACCTTGCTAGTAAAAATACTCAGGGTACAAAACCAGAAAGGCAGCGCAGCAGCTCCCACCTGATCTGCAACACAAGCTCGGTTCTGTGCAAGCCTGGCAAACCCAAGGATTTCAAAACCACTTCAGACCCACAAATTCAGTGCCAGCTGGGAGAGGGCAGATCGCATGTTGAAGCTTTATAATGAAGTGAGAAGGTAAGATACAGCAACTTCTGCAAAACACCTCCTAATGACAGCCCACACAGCCATTACAGAGGCCAAACATATCAGCTTCCCACTCAGCAAAGCTGCCAGAACTCAACTCAAAGCAAAATTTATATAAACGGAACAAACAGTATCATATTCAGCTATCGCTTGTGACTGCCTTCATTTTGAGAGCGAGAAAACCGAAGGATTCTGAGTTACAGAAAGAAGGGGGGAAAGGCCTTTCCCACCCTCACAAACAGAACAATCCTTCTGTTACCCTGTTTTGAAACTTCTCAATACTCGAAAGCAGCTCTGCAGCCATAAGGACTTGCAGCATTTCAAGATAGTAGTTTTCTTATCCTAAAAAAAATCCAAACACACAACTGAATGCTCTTCACATACACTCTCCTTGCTTTCACACCCCAAATGCCATAAACATCATTAGCATCTATTGCCCATTTCCCTTTTATTCCCCTTAATTCATTAGATCAGAAGACTGTGGTGTGAGAATACTAAAACACTGAGGAGCATCAGGATCACACACAGGGAGAATCCTTGGAAACTCACATTGACCTTCCAAATTTGAACTAAATCCCTGCAACAAAACTAAGCATAAGGTATTATGTGTAGCAGGAGCTCACTCTCAGGGTTTCTAAAATTTGAGACTGGGAAGGAAAAGCTTCTGTGAGTATGAAAATAAATTGCTTATACACTGAGTGTCAGATAGAAAAGGCTGCTGCATCTAATACTACTTGTTTTTTACTTTGAGAGACAAGCTTACAGAACTTAGGATTTCCAGTGCTTCCTTCTTAAATTACATGACATGATATTACTGGAATCAACAAGTTAGATCACTAGTCTTGCACATCAAAATACATAAAAAGATACCAGGATGAAATAAAGAGGGTGGTGCAAACAAAAACAAGTACTGTATGAATAAAAGCATTACCTAAGAGCCAGCTTCCCCTCTCAGTATTTTCAAGAAAATTCTAAGAGGATTTGCAGAGTTGAAGATAAGGACCAGGAGAGAGATAACAGATGGCAATGGAAAGAAAGCAGCATGTAATAACTTGATAGGGTACATTCAGTACTCCAGTACGTTAGAAGAAACCCAGAGACAACTTCCACGTGCGTGTTACTTGGTTCCCTATTTATGAACAGTAGCATCATCAAGGGCTCAACACATAATATTTAATTTTGTGTTTACTGGTCTCTGTTTCAGCAGGCCAGCCCAGTAAGGAGAGACTTTGAACATGACCTGGCCACCAGCCTGGGCTCCTCACGCCACACATAATCCATGGGAACAAGACTGCAGCAGGTCAGCCCTGCAGCAGTAACACAGCACCTGCAAATATCCAAGGCTGAACAAAGGTTGATTCTGTGGTGGGGCTGCTTGGTTTGGGGATTTTGTTGGATTTTTTTGTTATTTTCCAAGGCTGCACTTCAGAGCTCTGGGTTTTTTGAGAAGCAGCAGACATGGTCTCCCCGTCCTGCCAAGGAACCGAAACATCACTGGTCAATAACCTTCTCTGCTATCACCACAATCATTGCTTTTTTGTTTTGCTTAAATTTCCCAGGCTACAAGCCAAGGCTTTCAGAAGCAATGCACTGCCTTTAAGGTAAAGGTTGGTGATCCTGCATTTTTCTTTACATTCCCAGCCTCACGACCCTGGTGAAAGCCCTGCTGACAATCACTGTCTAACCTGTTTGTCCCATTCCACCCAGGGAGGAGGTCAGGCACCCACAGCTTCTACTCCTGGGCCCCCTTGGTTGTCAGCTCCAGAGGTGGAGGCACATCAGTAGCTACCTAAAAAAATGGTAGTGAGCAAAGGCAAGAGAAAAAAAGCATGCCTTGATCCACAGGTCAGAATTACTACATGAGAAAAATGGAATAGGTCTGAACCTGTGAAGGCATTTTGCATCCCTATGGCAGGGACAGCAACACACACAGAGGCAAAGCCGCCAGCTGTGAGCTGCATGTGCTTACACTGTGGAGGCAGGAGACACAGAAGGAACACAAAGCTGCCATGAACTGCTGAAAAAAAATTCCATTTATTTCTAAACAGGACTCCTTCAAAACCACCTTACAGGAGCAAACGCCTAAAACAGTACTGGAAAACTATGTAAACTGTACAGCCCAAGGCTGCCAAGGCACTTCGTACCACCCTTCCCCAGGGGGTGCTTTGTGGAGTTTAGTCTTTCAGTGAAGTCAGGGTGCTCAAATTATGATAAAAGACTTTCATCTCTGGCCATGAGATGTCAAGTCCCCAGTACACAGTTATGATTTGAGAAGGACAAACTGCAAGGTTATCATAGATGGGGCCACTTTCAAAGCAAGTCAACCCCAATGGTAAGAAATTACACTTCTGACCTACATCCAAGCCCATCTTTTTATCTGTTGGAAACACAGGGGCATGGAGTCAAGCCACAGTAGTCTAAAAAACAGAAACAAAGAGCTAAATAAAACAAAAAGAAACAGAACACACAAGCACATAATAACCCACTCCACTGCACCTCCCTTGGCAAGTAGCACACGCTCTGTGCATCAGCATGGCCAGAGGACAGAGATGTTCCAGCCAAACCTGCACCCCGTAACTGCACCTGCCCTTCCCAAGGTCACTTCAAAAAGCTCTGCAGGCTACTCCATACAACTCAAGCTGCTCTGCAGGATCTGCTCTTAAATAAATATATAACACACACACACACGTTTTTAAAAACTTAAGTACAATGCCAGCCATTTCTCATGTTTGTTGTGTTTCAGTTCAACCAGCTGCACGCAGACACGCTTGGTAAAAAATACAGCTGTGTAGAAATCCCATTAAGGAGAACAGCTATATTTTTAATTACCTCCAAGGCAAAGATTCCAGCACACAAAAACACAGAAGGGCAATGTTTTGCTTTGGTGGTGGGGTTGGGGTTTGTTTTTTAATTTGTTTAAAAAGTGCTCAAGTCAGTGGCAATTAAAAAATTCCAGCAGTAGCTTAGAATCAACTAAAGCCCAGAACAATCTGTAATAACATCACACAGTATCACCTTATTTATCAGCCCACTGCTCATGAACCACAGATAAAAAGTTTCTGCCCCAGACATAAATAAGCGAAGGCAAATTTACGTCATGCAAGAAAATCTCAGCAAGGAAAGAAATCAGTGAGACAGGCAGAGATGCAGATAACGTGTTCTTTGGGTTCAAAACACCCAACTGGTCTGGAAGCACTGCAGTAAGGGTGTATCCCACAGGAAAAAGAATTCCCATTGAGATCACAGGGATGTTTTAAAACCAGATACAGCCAAGATGCAGGAGGACAGAGTTTCTTCTCAAATGTGTGAACTGAAAAGTGCATCCAAGGCAGCAGTTTGTGCAGGATTTTAACCTGCAGCAAGGTCACAGCTCCATGTACCTACACAGAACTCTGCACACAGCCAGCCTTGGCTCTCTCCACGTGGCTTCTCTTGGAAGAATGGGAACAGTCCATCAGTTTACCCCACGGGCTCACTTTAAATCTTTAATTTTGTTATGTTCGAGCTGCTCAAATGGAAATCACCTAACAAGCACAGAATAGAGGCTTAGCTCATGCTAGATAGAAAGATTAAAAAATCCGGGATTTCCCCATCTCCTTTCAGCCTACCATTGGCAACAAATGAATTTAATTTCAAGAAAAGACAACCACAAAATAAAATAATATATATTTTCCACACACTAAAAATAACTGACAATTGTTATGGGTTTGTTTGTTTAATAATATATTAATATGAGGAAACTAAGAGGTATTTTCCTTCTTTGTCTCAGCTCAGTTTCACTAAATAGCTTATAAAACCCCCAAAGAACATGTCTGAAACTGCAAAGCCACAAACACATCCCTCCCCAAGTCCTAGTCCCTAATGTGCAACTAGGTAAAGCTCAGGGAAGGAGAAAGGAGTTTTATTAGCAGAGGGCTCAGAATTGGAGGGCAACCACCGAACGTTGCCTGGAGCTAAAGCTCTCAAGTTGCTCGTTGGCGAAGCGCGCCCGCCTTTGATCCGCCGAGTTCAGAGTCCGCTTACTTAACCTCCACAGGAAGAGCTCACTTATGTGGTGCAAGATGAGCTCTTTCCTACACTTTCTTCCACAGTTCTAAAAAGCTGGCACCCTGACAGGCTTTGCACATTTCCAAATATAAAAAAAATAGCTCGGCAAGAATTTACAAGTAGTGATATCGCTGACGACAACCCACAAACCATCTACCTCCCAAAATGTGATTTTTTTTTTTTATTTACAAGCCAGGTCCACAAGAGATCACAAGTTCCAGCATCAAGGGTATGTCCTGAACTAAACATGATAAGCCAACAATCTCACAAAATATTTTAGTGTGTACTTTGTTGAGCATCCTACCAAAACAATTGATACAGAACTGCAGACAGAGACTGACAAGGTCCTTCCAGAAGAGATACCCAAAGTATTCTGGTATCTTCCTTGTTTATAAAATAAAAACTGTCCCAAACACATTTCCCGACACATTTAGAGCAGGATTTTGCAGATGCCTCTGCACCACTTTGGTGGGGTCATACTAAACACATCTGCAGCCTACATTCACACAAAAACAACATGTTGGTTTGGTTGATTCTCAGGAAAAACAAATGGAAGTAAGACTGTGCAGTCTGGGTGGAAAAACAGCCAAGTCTGCCTGGTTCTACTGCTCAAAAGCTTTCCATCAGCTGGAAAGTGCAACTTGAAGGTGCAACTCTTATGCCCAAACTATGCCCCAAGTACTCAACTCTTCACATGAAAACTTATTTCTGCCCATTATCTGTGTATTGCTCATCATCAAAAAACCAACATCATCTGCAGACATCTTTAGTAGCAACCTGAAGCCTCATTCCAGTTGCTGTGAGCCAGCCTTTTGTAGCCCACAAGCCTCTCAAGTCATCTCAGCTTACTCATCCCTCAAGGCTTTTCTTCAGAGGAGTCTGCACTAATGGATACGAGTCACAAAGTGGCCCTTAATGCCAACATGAAAAAAGAGATGGATCTGAGGGAACCAGATTTTATATCATTAGAAGTTTATCACTGCTTACTTTGCTATTACCAGAATGCAAACTAGTCTGATTAGAATTTACTTTGAGGAGGTGAGCAAAGCTCTGCTCAACTCTCCCTGCCCACACACATGGGGAGTGGAATGTAAATGCAAAGGTAAAGTGCCCACCCAGTTTAAAAGTTATTTCAGAATCCTAATATTAACAGGAAACAAGCAGGATGAACCTGCCTCCCCCACCCGAGACAATTCTCCCACATCCCAGTAATGACCCAGCAGAAGTGACTTGCAATGCTTCCTATCTGTACTAGGAAAATTAATTTACAAATAGGACATTTCTGTCAGTTCTGATGAGACTGAATACAGAAAAATGATGCACTCATGTGAATGAAGTGGGAAATGAGTAATTATCATGGAATCCCACAATAGTCTGGGTTGGAAGGGACCTCAAAGCTCATCTTATTCCAACCCCCCTGCCATGGGCAGGGATACTTTCCACTAAACCAGGTTGCTCCAAGCCCTGTCCAACCTGGTCTTGAACACTTCCAGGGATGGGGCAGCCACAGCTTCTCTGGGCAATTATTTTTGGGACAGATGAACAAGTGCGAATACAAGAACTTCACTGGGGCAAGTGAAAACTGCAAGAAAATATAAACTCGACCTAGTACATGCTGCTTAACTATTTTTTGAAACTTCGGGCTTAGCTGAGGACATATTCTTGATGCTGGAACTTGTGATCTCTTGTGGACCTGGTCTGGATTACAAAAAATAAATCAAATTTGGGAAGCAGGTGTTTTGTGAGGTGTCACTAACATTATCACTACTTGTAACTAATATTCAGTATTTTAAAAAAAACCTTTATGTTGCACAACTTAAAGCAGGGCTGCCCTGGCTTTAGAAAGGTTACTGTTGGTAATTAGGTTTCTAGTCCTAAACCTGCCTCTGCTGTTACAGCTCAAACCAGCAGCTTTGACTGAGCTGCCCGTCTCTTTGTGGGTTTGTTTTGAAAGCAGCTCAATTATGCTCAGGACAATGGCCCGTCTCTTCATTTTGGGTGAATAGGAAGCAAGGGTGCCATTGTCACCCGGCTTCAATGCAGTCACAACAAAGGGCTCTGAAGTGCCGAAAATAATGGGCTACCTAAAGTATCCGAGAGGAGGAAGGAGAGGGAGGCTCTGCACTGGCCACAGTCCCCTTTCCCCTGGCCCTCCAAGCAGGCTGGCTGTGCCAAGGGCCGTGCCAGGGGCCGGGAGGCAGCACAGGGAGCTGCCACCACGGCTGCACCGAGCCGAGGACACGGAGGGGACACAGCTCTGCCCCCGGGGCAGAAGGGACAGGGGAGGCTGCGTGGGTTGGGTTAGAGGAAAGGCAAAACCAGGGGAGAAGGGGAAGAGGGGCAGGAAGGCAACAGCATGAAAGCAAAGAGAGCCACACAGCAGATTCAGCGAGAAAAAAGAAGGGATGTAATTTGTTTTTTTAAAAAATAGGACATAGTACTGCTGAAAGGCAGCGAGTGAATGAAAGGCAGCGCAGGCTGCTATTGTAGCTGCAGTCCCTCCTCCCCTTCTGGTGCCTCATTCATAAATGGCTGCTGGGGCTGGCGGCACAGCCGGGCTCGGCTGCGCAGGGCACGGCCCGCAGCCCGGCCTGCGAGCGCCTCGCTGCTCCCGCAGACAGACAGACACACACACACCCGCTCCCCTGCTCCTGCACAGACAGACAGACAGACACTCGCTCTCCTGCTCCTGCACAGACAGACAGACACCCGCTCCCCCTGCTCTCCACAGACAGACACCCGCTTCCCCTGCTCCTGCACAGACACCCTCTCTCCTGCTCCTGCACAGACAGACAGACACCCTTTTCTCCTGCTCCTGCACAGACAAACAGACACCCTTCTCTCCTGCTCCTGCACAGACAAACAGACACCCTTCTCTCCTGCTCCTGCACAGACAGACAGACAACCGCTCCCCTGCTCCCGCACAGCCAGACAGACAGACCCCCGCCCCCCAGCTCTCGAACATCCGCCCGCCCCGGATCGGGGGCGGCAGGAACGCTTCGGGGAGGTTTGTTGGGCAGGAGTGGCCGCACAGCGGCCGTGCCCCCGTGGAGGTTCCAGAGCGGTTCCAGAGGCTCGGGCACGTCACCTCAAAGCTCGCCTTTGCCCTCCCTCTGGGCAGGAGGCTGCTCAGAAAAGAATCCGTACATCACAGAGTCACAAACACACCGAGCTGCAAGGGACCCACCGGGATCATCGAGCCCGACCAGACGGATGTGCCCAGACAAACAAACAAGGCAAGATTTCAAGAAGAAATCATCGCCCCAGTCTTGTTAAAAGCAATGAAACCGCTTTCCTTTGCATGACCAGCTCGGGTGAATGCAGGTAACTCTGGTGGCTCCCTGTATTTGCCTTCACGTTATTTGCAGCTAAGAATTCCTTCAGAACGTTTTAATTAGGGAGAACAAGACTCAAACGTGCCATAACAGTATCAGTACTAATAAATCATGGGCTACACAGTATCCTACTGTTTGTAGCTACAAAGGGGAATTTCCAAAAAGCTCCTTTCAAAAAAAAGAGAAAAAAAAAAAAAAAAGGAACAAAAATTAAAGAAAACATGCACAGGAGTGAGGCAGATGCATGAAGGAGGATAAAGAACCCACCTGTTATGCTCAGAACTTGCACAGATGCAGGAATATTATGAAAAATGTTTCTAGGCATTGCCCAAAAACTGAATAATTAATGATAGATGGTAAAGGAGGCCAAAGCCTGACCAAGGACCTTATTTCATTATCAGAAAATAAATTAACTTAGTGAAATTGTCACCATCAGTCTGAGTTACTTACTTCTGATTCTCCTGGTAAGCAAACATAAATTCCTGCTGAACAATGAGCAATTCTCCTGCTAAACAATAAATCAGGAGTTTAATCCACTTCTTACAAAGCCATTTAATAACAGACATACTTTTACAGCCAACTTTCCAAGAAGATAAGTAATTCCCTTAAGAAAGCAGTTTCTTATTCCAAAATTAGAATAATTTGACAATGTAAAAGATGACAAATAACATCTCTCTTCCGTTCTGCTAACCCTCCAGAGGGGCCCCAGCCCAAACAGCAGGCAAGTGGGAGCAGGCATCTGCCCAGCTCACCAGCAGGAAAAAGCAGCCTGCCCTCCTCCTTTTCCTTTTACCCTGGCTAGGAAAAAAGGAAGGATCACATTTACAGCAGTGAAAAAAAAAAAGGTCTTGCAGAACTAACTCAAGATCCCAGCTACATCTTTTATCACCAAAAGAGTTTTCTCTCTAGACCAGAAAAAAAAACTAAAGGCCTTGGATTAACACAAGCTCAAACTTGAATCAAACAGATTAAAGATGCAGATATTTCCATGTCAACGTTTCATGAAAGTGCCCACAGAATACTGAGAGATGGTGCAAGATCCTCAGCACTGATCCATCATCTCACAGGCATTTCAAAAGAGAATTTCCAAACTCCCAACCAGGTAACCATTACCACACCTGACCCACCTGAATGTCTGCAGTTACCAAAACAAGTTAACACCACTCATGCATCAATCATCTAAGATTCAGAAAGCACTCAAAAATGCAGGCAGTGTCCACCCTGCTCCCACCCCATCATCACCCCTCAGGTTTCATTCCCTCTTGTCACACAAGAGGGAATCTGTGAAACCTGTAAGGCAATTTTTTAATCCATAGTGTGGCTTCTGGAGAACAGGTACTGTTAGCAGAGCCAAAGGCAAACCACACCTGGCATCTCTCCCCAGAAGAGCTATTTGTGAAATATTTTGCAAGTTATCTAAGTCTAAAGCATACTTCTGGAGAGAAATTCCCACTGGCATTTGATGAATATGTTGCTCCCCACAGGTGTGATCATTGGAGATTTTCTACTCCCAAAAAAAGAGCTGAACACACAAGTCCTGCAGAAGAGCATGAACACATCAGCACCAATTTTCTATGGGTGTCATTTCCAATAACTCTGGTGGAACCATGTACACTAAAACAGCACTAGCAAGGACAAAAAACTTTTACAGCAGATCTGTAACACCAAACTCTTGTGTTCATCATCTCCTGCAGGACAGGTATCAGAGGGCAGCACTCACTGTGCACTGACCACATTTCAGAAGTACCAACTACCATGAGCATTCATGTTTATATTTATATATGCACATATACAGATAAAATACATACACAGACATGATATATTTATCTCAGCCTGCTTCATAGCACAGCATCCCAGGAAACAACCCAGGGGGATGGAAGTTCCTCAATTTCCCTTAAATTTTGTGGCTACGTCCTTGAAATACTTTTTTTGCAGAGGTATTACGTGATGATAGGAAGTCCCTGGACAGCTTCAGAAGAGAAATAGCCCCTTCAGGTATCCCAAACAAACAATTAAAAAAACCCCAAACCAAACTTTGGATTATGGTATCCTTTAAAGCTCTGCAATACCCTGCTGTTTCGTATCAAAAGGAGATCAAGTTCTGCAGATAACACATTTGGTTGTTTTTGCAGCCCATAAACCACAGCTCTTCCTCCTGTTTGTGAATTAGATCATCTCGTATGGCAAATACACCAAGCTAAAGGTGTTCTCTGTCTTAATTCAATCCTCCATGACCTCAAGCAGCAGAGATATGTTTTTTGTCCACAAATATCCATGTCACCTGTATCCAAACATGAACCACAAGACACACCCCAACACTCTACAGCCAAAGCAGAGCTTCTGAGACAAAACCAGAAGCCACAAACCTTGAGTGCCAACGATCATATCTTGCAGGAGGAAACTTGGTCTCAGATCTCAAGAAGCTACCAAGACCTAAGACAACATTAAGTGATGGAAATAACTCCTTCACCTTAAATGAAAAACTCTAGAGGAGACAGCTTAGTACTTAAGATACATCCAAAGCCTTACTTTTACAGCCAGCCAGAAAGCCCACATATTTTTCTATTTTTTTCCTGGGGGTGTCAGCTCAAAGTCTCTTACACAGGCTGAGCACTGGCTTATGACTAGTAAAACAGCTTTTATACATTCCTCTTCCACTTAAACATCATTATGTACTTTCCTGCAACTCCACCATGATCAAAGTCCTCACAAAACAGCAAAACGAAGTGACAAACAGGATGTACACTCAGAACTTCAGTTGTGCTGGCAAAACACACAGTATCATTTACGTTCCATTTCAGATCAGTTTGTCCAAAAAATAACCAGTACAAATCATATCATGTTCATACCAGCAGGAAAAAAAAAGATAAGATACACAAAAACAAGCACAGCAAATGAGTTTCCATCTCTGTCACTAAACAAGAACAGACTATTTCTGTTAGCAAAGATAAAGCAATTGAAGACAAAAGTAAGGAATTAACATTTCCTCTATGCTAGCAAACACCATCAGGAGGTGTATGGCTTGGAGCCAGGCTGTCCTGCAAAACACTGGAGAGATCACATGCAAGAGTCAAGCCAGTATCAACTATTCTGTGTCCCAACCCTGGAGCACAGACCTTGAGTCACCACGGGAACAGAACTTCACTTATCTCCATTTTATCCACACCAGGTCACCCATTTTATTGCTGTGTGGACATTGATATTCTTGCACTTGCCATTTTTTCACTCACCTGTCAGTCCTCTCCTCATCACCTCTAGGCAATATTTCAGCACTGTACTGATAGCTGGGACTGCAGGTATCACCATTGATCTAAAAGCATCTCTGTGTGTCTCAGTTAAAAATTCTAGAGTGTCCCAGTACTTTCCACAGTTCATACTGGAAAGAGAAGCAGGACACTTTACAGAGCACACGTTTATTCTCATATGAAAGAACTGGTGCTGACTTGAAGTTAGCTCTCACTTCCCTGGAGTACTCAACCAGTATCAACAGGGCTATTCACAAATTTGAAGTGAGTATATTCTTAAAGCATTTGCTGAAGACAAACATTCATCAGTTATTTTGTTTCTTAATTGAGGTTCTCCACAAAATGGTTTTGCTGTGTATGACACTGACAGGCCAAACACAACAGTGAGGGTTCCTCTCTCTCTGTAGTTTTCTAATACTGTCAGACAGCTGCTTGGAATCATGATTACATTTACCTATCAACTTCCAGATTCCTTTTTTTGTGCTGTCAGATTCCTACAGGAACTCCTTGGACACCCTTACGTCTGCACTTCCACCAGATGGAAGATACTCACTTCTGCCTCCCCAGTTACCTTCAAGTTTTATCAAGTCCTCTTCCAAACCCTCTTTTTTCCACGTTGCCCCCAAGTCACCCAATGTGATGCACCCAGTACATGTGCAGACAGTTCACCCCAATATTCCACCCAGATCTGGATGCACCTACAGGAGGGAGATCATAATCTGGTGTCATATTTATCCCTAACGTGGATATGCACCTCAGTGTGCTGTGGTAACTACAGCCACCAAAATGGAAACCTCACCAGGGCACAGAACCTGTTTTCCTGTTTAGCTCAAGAATTACCCAATGCACACAATGGTTTTAATAATTATCATAAACCAGTTTTACTCTGAGCTGTCAGCTCTAGCGAGAGTCTGTCCAAGGCGGGGGAACCTCCCCAAACTTATTTGGGTACAGTATTTAGCTGACTTAATTTGAAGCTACTTTTCCATTCCAAACACGCACGCCTACTCAGCAAACGGTAACCACAGCTGACTCAGAAGAGGAGGACAGGCTCCTCAGCTTTTTTCTTCCTGTACAAGAGAAAAACAAGAGGGCACAACACTCACTGCCTCCCTCCTTCCTCCCAATCACAGCCAGCTCAAACAGCACTGCCTCTAAACAGAGCCAGGAGAAACCTCTTTCTGGGATACAAGCGACAATAAAACCTCTGGTCTCAAGGCAAACAAGCATCCTCAGTTGAAGCCTGGGGAGGCTTGGGGTTTAAAAAGCCGTGTGGAAAGCCAAACTCCCTATCATTCCTCTTCCCACACACACAGACTGAAAGGGCAGAACCAGGCCACCCTCTCCTCTCCCCTTTCCAGGCGCCTCACGCTCCCTGAGACGAGGCTGCAGTGCCTGGAGCAGCTTAAAACAGACACGGGGCCTCAAAAAGACGGGAGGAGGAGGCACCGAGCTCCCCTCCCTCATCCCGCACTCCGCGTCTGCTCAGCCCTTCCTCTGCTTCACCCCTCCTGTTGTCGGCTGCTTGTTTTCCTGACTCGGAGTACAGAAAGCGCCAGCCTGCTACAACCGCACCCTGGAAGAAAAAAATCATAAACACGGGCTGATTTACATGCATGCATTACTTGGATAAACACATCCCTGGCACTGAAAATCCTCTGGTATGGCAAGCACCACCTCTCCCCGGAGAGCTGCTGCACAGAGAGCCTGACATCTCAGTCGGGCACCTGGAGCAGAAAAGGCACTTCCAGATTCCCAGTAACAGGGAGCAAGAATCTGCTCCACACACACGTGAAAGTGGCAACTCTGGAGAAACATTACAGGCCTTTTAGAGGCAACAATCATCAATCTTCATGCAAAAGAAATGTTGATGTTTCCCAAAAGTGGCAGAGAATATTGTACAAAACCTACAATTACACAAACCTGTTGTCCAAAGCATTAAAGACTTTCAGTCAACATCATCTCATTCCTTTCTAAGGAATCGAGACTGCAAATGAAGCACAAGACCACAGCTTTTTCTGAGGACTTCGAAGTGTTTTCTGCGTGCAAGATTTCAAAACACTCCTGAGATAGCCAGTTTCATTTTAGAAAGGGGAAAGTGGAAAGCCAGATTTCCAGGTGTTTGCTTAATTACTGATTAGACAGAGGAAAAGCACCTTTGATGCCCTGTCACAGCAGCCTCATTGCTCAGAGCAGCTGGTCATTCGCTGCAGTGCTGCATGCTGGACACACAAGCTTCAGAACTGAGCACCTCATGACAGGACACAAAACAGAGTTATTCAAATTTATTCAGATACATTCAATACTGTTATACTTTTGTAAAGTCACTAGAAACTTACTTTTCCCAGCATTTTGCTTTGCAGTGCTTTCAAATCCACACAGCAAATACAACAGAAGCACACCATTCCTGTATGGGGCGCAAATCCATTTCAACCCCACTTGGCTACTCTTCTAAAGGATTCTTGGATTTTAATAACCACTGAAGTATGTACAGCTACTCCATCCAGCTATGCTTAGGTCCCTGTAAGGGTAAGCAGCAGAGCCCTCTGCTCAGGAGCTACACAAGGAGGATTTTTAGAGAGGAGTTCATCATTTGCCCTTGCAACACAATGAGACACTGCCAGGCTGTGACAAACCATCCCCTGGGACCATCCCTTGGTCATCCTGATCTCCAAGTCTTATTCACTGCCTGTCCCCACCAGAGCACAGACTAAATGACAGCCAGCACACCACCTTCCTCCAGCTTGGAAGCAACAAAGCCTTTCCAGCTACTCTCAGGCATCCTCCAGTAGAGCACAGAGTGGTGCATGCCAGGAACGGAATGCTGAGGAAGGATCTGCAGCAATGTGACGTGGAAATTGTCCTGAAACTGTAGGATGTTTGTATCAAACATTCCTCTGTGATGAACTTTGATTTCTCTGAACTTCCCTCTGTTTTTCAGCACATGGACTTAGAGCTGTCTCTATGCAACAGGACCCACTCCTGACTGCTCTCCTGCACGACAGGCCTTCTGGATTTTTGTGTTTAAGGTAGGAGGAGATGTTTGAGTTAATATGACCTTAATTACACCATGAGCTGCTCATCATTATCAGCTCAGTTTCTGGCAGCAGCCGGTCCCCACTGAGCAGACGCTCCCAGCTGTTGGCTTTGCTGCTCCTCACCACGCCGAGATTATGAAAAACAGTTTCAGTTCCCCCCCAAATGAATACAATACTACAAGGAAAAAAACCCAATTTAACTAACAAGCTGCCATTACAGCAGTCATCTTCCCCTCCTCTTCTGCCACAAGTTCATACCAGTAAGGACTTGTTTGAACTACAGAAAGTCAGAGAAAATGGTGTCATCACCAGATAATATAAACTATCAGACTACCTGTTCATTACAGCTACAGAAAGAACTTGTTCATGGGAAAGGGAACTAATACAGAGCAATACAGGCTTAGAGCAACCAGTGGCTCTCAGATGCACGGCCACGTGTTCGAGCTTTTCAAAAGCCAAAACCATCTCAAGCTCAGGTCTCAGCCTTTCAAAGGCACTTCTGTGTACAACAAGAGATGGGAATCAGTAACTTGCCTAACAGGTAGGAAACACATTGATCCCATATCCAAAGTACCAGCACTGCTGGCTCAGCACTCCCTGCCTGCATGTGGTTTCATCCATACTGAAACACAGGTTGCCTCTGTACCAGAATGATCCCTAAGCTAAATTAAAAGGATTCACAAGCCCACTGCCAGCTCTTCAAGGATGGCATTCCCAACACAGGCTCGTGCAAGGGTGGGCATGGAAAAGGAACTACTCTCAATAAGTGAAACAAAGCAGCTTGGCAATCAGAGCTTCCAGTCCTGCGCTGCAAATTAAGTCCAAGACAGCTCAAATTTAAGGTTATTTCCTGCAGCCAATTAGGCTAAAGATGCAGTTAAAAGTCTGCTTTTCCTAAAGTGCAAGGTGTGGTAGTTCATTCTTGAACTACCATCTATACTGTTGTAAGCCGTGACACTCTTTTGAAGATTTATTCACTAATAACAGATTTGACTGTCCTGAAAATTTTTTCCACATGCTGCACTTCATTATTCTTCACTTCAAAGCTCTGGAAATTCAGAAGCCTGAAATACATGGCAGTTAATAGCACTTCCAGTTTCTTAGATCTAATTACAACCTGAGCTACCACTGCAAGTTAACTTCTACTCAGTTCTGGCTCTTCTCCCACTCAAAACAAAGTTTACGTTTGCATTCTTAGTTCCCTGACTATATTTGCCTATTTTAAAGTTGCAGAAATTATTTTTATTGTTAAAAGTAACTAGCATAAATCAGTTGGGAGTTGCAGTTAAAATACTCAACTGTATGATAACTAGACAGTAAGAAAGCGATGACAGACTGCAACTAGACCCAGTAGAAAAAACATTTATCTATCCATTTTTTTTCTCTTTTTTTTACCTCCTTTCTGAAGGAGGCAGAAACAAACTACTTAAAGAGAACAAATGCAATGTTCATTTATATATAACATTGCACATATACACAGAATATAATACCCACACTCATACATGATCACAGTACATTCAATCTGCAAATTAAATTAATGCAGTAATTTGTATTTTGAACTGGTCAGTGACACGCAAAGCGCAGCAATGAGACTACCAAAAGTGAGGTTATTTTCACTCAGCTGAGGGGAAAGCTCCGATCACAAATTATCAGAGAACCTACCAAATGCAATAGAAAATTTTAAGTTTCAACAATTAGAAAATTACTGAGGTTAAAGGCTGAAGAGTGGAAATGCCAACTGCTCTTTTAGCACTGAGAGGGATCCCAGAGAGAAATCTGCTTTGGAGGGGGAAAAACCCAAACAAAAAGCTCCTTCCCCGGATGGCAGAAATTGAAATGGTTCCTACAAAACAGCTTACCAGGTAGACTCAAGGCCAGCAAAAATTTCCCACATGCAGCACTGATTTGCAATGGAAGGAAAGGACCCCAGTTTGCAGCATGTGTGAGTAATCCTATGGCCAGCAGAGATTTGGCAAAATCCAAACAGTTCATTTTAAACCGTCTGGATGAGAAAAAAACAATAAAACTGACACAAAAAAAGGTAAAACAGAGCTACAGCTAAAGGATGGACAAACCAACATCCCGTAACTGTGACTGGCCAGTGAGGTGGGTGAGGAAGAAAAACTTCCCCCCACCTCAGAAACAGGAAAAGTTGTAGTGCAGACCAGTCATCAGGAAACCCTAGAGGAAACGAGCAGGTTTATCTCACTGAGCCCCTGCAGACTTTTCAGGAAGTACTCCAGGAAGCAATGAAAGGCTTCCCTGGCCAGCCGTGGCTGCCAGCAGAGATCCAGCAGCCAAGTGAGGTCCAAGCAGTGAGGGGCAGGGGTCCAGGTGGTAGATCTGAAGCCTTCTTCCCTCCAGGGAGCAATAAAGAGGCTTCACCATGTGGGATGCACTCCATCCCCTCTCAACAGGCTGATTTGGCCAAGGGCAAAAACCTGCCACTGATTACAACAATGATCTTAGCCAACATACAAAGGAATTAAACTAGAGGGGGAAAAAGAAAATACCACATTTACAACCTATTTCCATCTCTTTTGGTAACATGAGACGCAGTCTATTCCAGCAGCAAGCAAAAGCTTTCAATAGAGTGCACAAAACATTAATATTTTGTGTTGTGTGGGTTTCACAAGTCTGCTGTGGCCTTAAGGGAAACTCAAAGCCACTGCTCAGGTACTGCACAGCTTTGGAGCCATCCAAATCCTGCGCCCGCCTCTCCTCAGCACTGACAAAAACACAGCGTTGGGATGGCTAAAGCCATCAGGCAATGCTTCCAAGCACTGCCAACTGTTGCTCCAACTGCTGCTCTGGCAAAGGGCTGGGATGGCATCTGACACATTCAGAGACATTTCCTAGGCTCTGGGAATAAAACAAACTGACCTCGCCACTCTGAATGCAGAGCGCTGGATTTCACACACACAAGTTTGGGGGGGAATCAAGACACCAGTGAACAAGGCACAGAGGCAAGTGTGAACTGTGTCAACAACCTTTTGCAGGCAACAGACCTGCAGCACAGCTCTTTAAACCTGAAAAACACTAAGTAATTGCATCAACTCCTTTATTGTTAAAACATTTGAGCCCATTTTCAGAGTTATTTGCTATTCATGTATATACACCCATCACTGATTCATTAAAAAATTCAGAAAGACCACCATGTATAGGTTCATATTAAAACCCTTTCTGGGGCTGATACCCAGCAGGTTGAAGGAGGGGATTCTCATCCTCTGCTCTGCTCTGGTGAGATCCCACCTGCTGTGCTGCCTCCAGCTCTGGGGTCCCAAACATCAGGAAGACATGGAGCTGCTGGAGCGAGTCCAGAGGAGGCACAAAGATGCTCCAAGGGAGGGAGAAGCTCTGCTATGGGAACAGGCTGAGAGCTGGGTGTGTTTGTGAAGAAATCACCCATTTTTGGTCTACTCTGGCAATGAATCAGTATCACAGCACACTGTATTGTTGCTTGTTGTGTCGGGATTTGAAGAAATTTAAAGGACAGTCCATCAAAATTGGTGTAATGCAGCAATACAAGCCTGGAAGGCAAGCACTGAGATCATTACATAGCTCAATAAATGTGACAAAGGATCTGCTTCTATTACAGCCACAAAGCAAACTCCAATTCTTGGGGGAAACTCCAGATGCAAAAGCTACCCAGAAAGCTGCCCCATCCACACATCCCAGCCTCTGAACCACAGCACCTTACAGCACTCCATGGGGTTACTGAGCTGCCTGAAGCACCAGCATTTCTGTGAACCTCTAAAATCGGGGCTGAATCCCTCCTACTCCGTTCCTCTCACTGCATCCTTTTCCCAAAATGAACTGCAAATCTGTATACTCAGTGAGGAGGGAAAGTAAAGAAAATAGGTTGATATTCATCTCATGCATTAGCTTTTCATGAGCTCTGTTACAAGCTGTCCATATAGCAACGAAAATTTACTCTTTAACCTTAACTCCTAGCAACACTTTCAAATTTTGGTAGCAGCATCTTTGATGCCTAAAGACAAGGCTGACTTTAGGAGTCAGTGAAAAACATATCCATGCATTACAAATAAATGCTTTTCCATTTCTTCTATTCAAATGGTGCAAATCATTCCTGAAGTTGCAGATTACAGTTTTAGGCAAGCAAAGAGGAAAAAAAGGTTTGCAACACTGTAATGAGAAAAACCAGTAGACAGACTAGCAGACAACCAGACACCAGAATAAATCCTTGATAAAGTCTCTGTTTGTTCAAGTAATTCATCAAGAGCAGAAGGAATTTGAGGAATACCTGCTTGATAGATCAAAAAGTCAAGGAAAATGATAACAGAAATATTTAACTGTTTACATTCACTTTGTTTTCAGCCTTTTTTTAATGAAAATTCTGCTGCACTGCACAAAGCAAACCGACTCTTCTAATGTCAGCTGTGTTCTCTGCAGATATCCTGTAATTCCTGTGCCTTCACCTGATTGCACACTGCTGCCTCACACTCAGATCATACAGAAAGTAAAACCAAGGCTGGTGAAACCTCGGTTGTTGCTTCTCCAGAGCTCTCTCATGCCCTCAGGTTCGGAGCAGTCACAGCTCCAGGATGCAGCTGGGGAGAGCGTGTCTGGTGCTTATGTCAGAGGACAGCAAGTCTGGCATCACTTCTATTTCCAGCGATGCCAGGGATTGTGACCTTGAAAAAGTCACTTCACCAGCTGTTAAGGTACAGACTTCACTGTGCAAGGAGGAGCTGTGATGCTTAATCCTTTCAGAAGCAAGGGGTTATTCAGCAGAAAGGCATATTTTCAAGTATTGGATTAATCATTCTCCAGATTATTTTATTTCTTATCTCAAATGGATGCTTTATCCTAGGACAATGAAAATTCACAAGGCTCACTGCTATAAAATATTGCATTTATAAATGTTAGTGTTAAAAACTCTTGTTTGTAATAATTTACCTATTTTTAATCAATCATCACAACTGACATCTACTCAAAATGTATTTCATGGCTTTGTTTCATCAGTACTTTTTCCTCCTGCCTTTCAGTGAAGTGAAACTTTCCCCACCCCAAAAACTCACACTTCTTGTTTTCCCCTTTCAGTTGCAAAAGCATCTCAGAGCAGTGCTCTGGGCTGGGGCTGATCCTTCTAGGCATGAGGAGATAAACCAACCATTTTTGATTAAAATAGAAAACATTCTTATTCATATCAGGCTATTCCACTGCCTTGTTTCTTTTCTTAAAATTAAGTAAACAGGACTTAAATTTAGAGCTAAAACGAAGTTGACAGTGACCCTGTTATAACAACAGTACTTCAAGTGCTTTACAGTCCAGTGCCAGTTCAAAGTTTAGATTCTGGCCAACTGGTCATTGGAGAAATAAATTAATATTTCATTACAAAAATAAATTTCAATAAACTGTTCTGGTTTGAACTCCACATCTTTATCAGAAACACGAGGTAAAGCAAACACTCTTCTTCCAGAAAAAGAACATCCATAAATTCAAAAGGAAACAGTAGGTTTCAGTGGTGGAAAAGTACTATTCAGCATCCCAGTTAACCATGGAATGTCACTGCTGATCTGCTGGCAGCACACTGGTAGACAGACACTTCATTCTTAGAGGGGTTTGTCTCAGCCCCTTTACACTGTGTACATTGGAGCTGTCAAATCTTTAGAAACAAGTTTAAAGATCATTTATCCAACATGCAATTTTATTTGATCCCCCCAATCAATCCACAATTTTAATTTCATTTTAACCACAAAAGCGCAGAGAACACTCATCTTAACAACAGGACTGTGATCACACACCTCTGACAGCACACAGACTTGGGTGGGTTCACCTGTCACTGCAGACAAGGTTCCTTTATTTACCAAATTTGCATGGTGGGACACAGCTTCCCTCCAGGATTATTTTCTATTTCCAGGTAGCAAAGCTGTCCCCGAACAAACTGCGCTATTTCACAGCTATCTATAGCACATAGGAGGCAGCAAGTAATTTTAATCCCAAATCCTCTTCCCCCTTCATGACACCAGCAGCTTTCAGATACAGCATCTCTGGCTGAGAAACTTTGATGAAACAGCGTCTTTGGATAAAAAGCTCTGGATTATTCCCTGCAGCAGAGCATTAACCATCTCAGCTTTGTGGGGCTCTCACAGTCACAGGGAGGAAGGGTTCACCTCCACAAGCAACACCTTCTGTTTGCAGCTGGAAAACCTGAATCACTGAGCCACAGAACCCCAGCTTTGCATAAATGCATCCCAGCCAGCAACACACATTTTGAAATCCAGTCTGAAATCCAGCTCTGCCTGTTCACCTGAAACCCCCAGCACACCCCAGCAGCTCCTCAGACCCTTTCAGATTTCACACAGCACTGCTGGGAACAAGTGCCAGCAGCAGCTCAGTCTCAAGGAGCTGTTTTGGTGGGTGATTTGACAACGCCTGTGACTTCCCCACAAGTTCCACATCTTCCTTTCTTGCTTTCATACCACCTCACTCCCAGCAAATCCCCCAGAAGGAAAATAAGGTGTGGACAGATTTATTTGCCAAGTTAAGTATCCATAACTTGTTCCACGCTCCTAATCCCTGCTCAGAAAACATAACCTGAATAACTGAGAGTGAAATATATGCAAGAACATGAACCAATGCAAAACACCTCTAATTTTAGATGTTCAGTTCACATTAAACTAATCAAGCTTCTTAATCTTTTTAAATTATTTCAGTCACTTCATTTTAAAAGGGCTTTTTGCAGTAAGTCTAGTTAAGTTTTGCCCTACTTAGTCAAAGCTTAATAAAGAGTATTTTTTTTTTAATTTAGTAAGAACATTTACATAGCTGAGAGGTGCACCAGGAATAAGACTGGCAGAATGAAAAGAGTGATGCCATTTATAGATTTTTTTCTTATTTTGAGGAGTTCTGTAACTACATTTATTGACTAGCCAGTGAGTGCAGTTCTGCAGTGGTCTATTTTCCTGTACCAATTACTAAGAAATTTGAAAGTGAGAACTGAGCTTTACATCTCAAGTTCTCACACTCCCACTGAGCAACTACTACAACTGAAAAAACTGCAGAATCCCAGTATTCCAGAACAAGCATGGGAAGAGAGAGGGGAGAGAAGAAAATGTGAAGACAGACCACACACAAGCTCCACTGTCCACAGAGTGGCAGAAGCTACACTGAAATCAGTGCCTAACCTGTGTTACTAAAATTACAGCTGATTGGGGAGGAGAATTTGTTTGGAGAGGGGAAAAGTATTAAAAATTTAAATTTCTCTCAAGTTTTTCTCCAATACTCAGAAAAATATTCAGTATTTCAAGAGTAGTTTTATGTTCCCTCTCGTCCCATACAGCAGAACCTGTAGTATTTCATGACTGATACAGAGGGATGGAGAGAGAGATGCTCCAAGGATGGCTGTTTTCAGTAACAAAAGCACAAATTTGGTTCGCTTTCTCAATTTAAAACTATTTCCAGGCTCCCAGGTTACAATCAGGACAAGTCTACTCCATGTTCCCTATCACCCAGCCAACACTAACTGAATGCAGACTTAGAGACTTCACTCCAGGCAAAAAAGTCACATACAAAGAGATTAAGACCTCCAAACATTCAGAGCTGCAGACCAGGTTTCAGCCCTGCCTCTCATTTCCCTGTGTTTCAAAGTGAATCATAATCCTCTAACTACTTACGAGTTTCCCAAGGCTGTGTTTGTTAAAAATCGGAGCATTGGAAGAACTTTCTAGGGATTTTGTCATGTACTTTGACTATCTCCAAGTTAATAAAAACATTCTGTCTTCAGAAAGACCCCACTGGAAGGTTTTTACTGAATCAGAGGGACAAAATATCTGAAAGGGAAAAATTTGCTTTAGCCAATGACTAATAGTTTGTGGGAGAAGTGTAGAACCTTTTCCCTTGTTCTTTGAAAATGAAGCCTGAATACATTCTGGATCATACCAAACCTGTAGGACTGAGCTGAACACAGAAATCATCACTGAGGTTATGGGCTGATGTCCACAATGCTCCAGTCATCCTCCTCTACAGAATGATGGGACAGTGAACTTGTACCCTGGATGGTACAGCCAGCATAGAAAAGGAGATCAGAAACCCCAACTATCTTTCCTCTCTTCTGGAAATTCACACCCTCCAGGAAAAACACATGTTTAATCTCCTACTCTTTTACTATCGACAGTCTTCCTACGAGTACATGCAAAGGCCCTGTTTCACATAGATTTAAACATTACCACGGCATTCTTGTCCCTTACTGCCTCCAGGAAATCTGAGCAATTTGTAGAAAGCAATCCTACAGCTTCCCTCCTCCTCCTCCTCTACTCCAACAAGCTGCTGCAGCACTAGAACCGGCGCAACCCAGTGCATACAAAAGATAAAGGCTCCCAAGGATATCAAAATCACTTCTTCAAATGCAGTTAAAGGCAAAGGCAGAAGCCACTGTCACCCTGAGTGCACAGATGAAGGAGGAGCTGCAGGAGCACTCCCAATCCACTGAAGGAGCCTGAGCCAGCCCCGCTCTTCCCATCACTTAGGAGGTTCAGGCAAACCTGACTGCCTTTGCCTGGAGGAAGTTTGCACTCCAATTATTCCACCAGCTCTTGAGAGGAGGTGGAGCAACTGCTGGCACAGGAGCAATAGAAAACAGCTGGGAATCAGCAAAGTCTCAACAAGCACAGGATGTAGATGGACAACAGCTAAATTCATTTACTGAAATGACTTAAGCTCTTTTGTAAGCTTTAGCCCTGGCCTCAGATATGCCAGACAATACGCTGGTTACTCAATCTCAAGCATTTCAGCCAAGGGAGAAGCAAAACATCCAATACCCTCCCCCCTTCTGCAGCTCCTCCCACCCAACCCCCCAAAATCCCCTCTTACAAACTCAAGGCAGGTTTAGAGTTTCTCCAAGGGGGGGGGTAAGGGGAGAATTTAAAAAAAAAAAATTAACAAATATATAAACAGAGTTGGCAATTCCCTCCATACTACTTCCTAAGAAGGACTTATTTAAAAGCCTTTAAAAACCCCATAAGCTATTAAATTATTACATCAGGGAGAAGTAACTCATTATCTTGCTTAGCCAAGTCAGAAGTAGCCAATTTAGGCAGCCGAAATTTCCATTGATAGTTAACCCTCACTTGCACAGCCTTTGGAGGGAAACAATATCTGTGCCAGACAGCAGGAGCTGCAGAGGTAATCCAAGCTGGGCGTGCAGTCCATCTCAGTGAGAACAAGCTGAGACAACTTGAATTTCCTCCAGCTCAGCTGCAACCTGTCATCCTTCTCACCAACACACCTACTTGACCCCCACAATACAATCATCATTTTAACATGCTGCAGAAAGACTGAAAGTGACAGCTTCATTTGCTGTATGTAACTGATTTTTTATGTGAACAGAACGGTTTATTGGTTGTAAGAGACAACATGACAATAATAATTCCACCTCAGTATGATTTAGAAGCTTCCAATATTGGAGTATTGTTCTGCCTTCCACAGCTCAAACTCTGAAATGTCCTGTCCAAGGCAGACTTGTGCTTGGGAGGTGTTACAGAAAGATTACTCCAAGATGGTATTTTAGTAAGAGCAGCATTTTTGCTACACTTATGTCCTACTTCTGCCTGACATGTCTTAACTAAATTTAACCCACTAATCCCAGCACACCTGAGACAGACAGCAGCCGCTAACACTATCACTCCTACTTTAAACAGGAACACAAACCACAAAGTAAGATTACTCAGATTAAGTGATTGACTCGAGGTCAGAGGAAGTATATTGTCTGTCCCGAATGTGAGCTCTGGACGGGGTAACCTCCAGCCCTGAGCCAGCAGACCCTTCTGGCTTTCTGCACACTGCTGCACCAAAGGACATCTTCCTCCCTGTTTCCTTTCCCAGCACTGCCAATCATTGTGAATACTTGCTCCTGCATTTCAGCAGGGCAGATTTAGGGGCTGTGGCTGCCTCTGTTCCTATTCCTTGGGCCAACACAAGCTCTGAGGAACAGCCTCACAGCTGCGCATTTGCCCTCAACACTCAGCACAGAGCCAGGGTTAGCTCTAACACTGCACAGCCCCACAGTAATTGGCTTTCCACAGCAAGGGAGACGTCGTGTCTCCTTCTCAAAGCACATCTTTTAGCCATGCACCAGCCTGAGGCACCAAACCCTCCCTGCCAGGCTCCCTGTTCCAAACAGCAGCCGCCCAGGACTCAACCAGAGAAACGAGGGAACACTTAACGTGGTGTGAAGGAGCTCACTGGCAATTCCACCAAGCAAGCAGATTTAATGAGCTTTTTAAACCATTAGGAAAAACAGGTATTGGCAACATCTTCCAGCACATCAGCTCGTTGTCCAAAAGGGCAAAGCAAACCCATTTATTTCCAGTCGCAGGGAGGAGGAAAGAGCTCACAGTCTGGAGCAGCACTCGGTGTAAAGTGATTGAATCCACAAGCAGCACTTCCAGTCACCTTGGAAAAGACAAGAGTCCTCCACATCCACCACAGGATTTCAACATACTGACCACTGCAAATGAACAGCATCTGGGCATTGTGGGCAGACCTGAGAAGTCTCTGGTTAAGACAGAAATCAAGTATGAGCAACAATTCAAACACAGTAACATCAGACAAGATTGACGACTACTAGCCTGGAACTGCTCAGCCCTCTAAATTGGTAGTCCGTAGGGTGAGAGAGGGTAATTAAAATATAAAAGATTCACTAGATTAATCACCTTGCACACGGTATAAAAATATTTGTGTGCACATTAAATGTCTATTTCTTTTTGAATATGCAAAAGAGCCCTGCATACATCAACCCCTGCCAACAAACACCCCCACACAGAGCATGGGACATCCAAGAACATGAGTGTAAGTCTGTGGAGAGCTCCCCAGGGTAAGTCAAAATTCTTCATACTCAGAAGAAGTTTGCACAGGGCCTACAGAAAGGCAATGCTGTGCCCTAAAACAGATGTCAGATGAGCCCCATTTCTCAGCTACAGGTACAACTGGGGACATACCCTGAAGCCTCTGTTCAAAGGCAGTACTGGAATATGAGAACCACATGGCCAATGAAGCACTTGGATATGCAGGAAAGGCTCTGCTAGACAAGATTCATAATGAAACCAGCATTTTAAAAGACCCTTCTTATTTCTGCTTGAACTCACTGGAACGAAGACTTCAAAAAACTTTCTCTGAGAGACAGACCACATTTGTTGTATTCCTCAAGGAAAAGGCTATATATTTTATTCACTACCCACCCTTTCTGTCTCACTTCTTTTTCATTCTATTTCCTGCCAAAGCACCAAAATCACAGGCAAAATAGGTCCCTAATATTGAGTTCATCAAGTATCTGCACAACACCACCATGCCAGATGTTTTTGATACTGTGCCCTCTACAAGCAATAATTGAAATTATCAAGACTGATCAAAGTCATAAACCATGGCTCTGAAAGTCACCAGAGATACCAATGTTTTCTTATCTTATTAGCTGTTCCCATTTTGCTTTTCACAGAACACTACAAATATGGTAGTTTTTAAAAATCACTGATTTTAGTACTGTCTCACTTGTAGTTGCCATGGATGCAGTATTTTGTTCTATTCTGTGTTAATAGTTTGACTGTTAACTCTCGACTCACGCATCCTAAAAACGTGGAGCTGCTGGAAACCCTGGTCCTTAAGCATAAGGGAAGGTGGGGCCATACAGGATTCAGCACTAATTCTGAAAATTCATGGTTCATCTTCAACAGATTATTGTGGTGCAGACACTCTTAGCACAGAATTTTAAATATGAGGAAGGACTACATTTCAGTATTAAAAATTCAAGGGCCTAACACTTTTCCACGTATTTTTTATTCAAATCTGCCGGAAGAACCGAAGAAAAAAAGTACAAACAGCTTTTCTCTGGCCTGATGCATCTTGGTCCAACAGCTTCCCACTGATTTCTGTAGTTAAACAGTTGACCCTTGCCAGGAATGGGACCCAAAGTGAAAAGAGTTATGGTTTGCCAAGTGAAGCAGAATCCACAAACAATCATCTCACACTGGCTACAGACTGCTTCCTTTGACAGATTTAAGTGGGAGAAGGGAAGGAAGGCATAGTGGGATAGGGCTGGGTGCTCTGTGAAGTGCATTATTTACAAATCAGAAATTTGTAAATAAAAAGAAATTGTGCATCAGAAATGCACAAAAATGTATTTGAGAAGAGAGGGAAACAGAACTTACTCTCCAAAGCCTGGTATATTTTTCCATCTCCTCTCCCCCTACTTTCACAAACACACATTGGCCTAATGAAATAAACTTGCTTAACTTGTGCATTCCCACTGCAGAACACTGTCTAACCAGAGAAAGTTGCCACAGAAATAATGAAATTTCTCAAGATAAAGTCTTTTCTCTGTGTACACACTGTCGAGCTGTACAAGTTCACCAGAAAATAATGTGCATTATTTATTATATGTAACACTAGGAAATCTGTAACACTTACAAAGACCATTATGATGCCATTAAAAAGATTTCATATTCAGCTTTCTAGGCATCTTGGGCACACAGCCATCACTACAATAATTATTGTATTTATCACTATGTAAACTAACTGTAATGCTTCATTAAGATAGAGAAAAATGGTATCACTGAGGTCCCTGCAAGAGCCAGTAATGCTCTCCTCAGTGAGATGGAGGTTTCCTGTCTGCAACTGCTCACTGGGATGCTCCAGGAGATTTCATTCTGGCAGGACAACACAGCAAAATATATTAAGGAGGGTCTTGAGCTATCATGTATGGCCTGCAAAGGCATTTATGGAGTAACTGCACATGCTGGACTCTCCTGAAGACCATGACAAAGTTTTAAGCTTGCATGGTGAACTGCTCATACAAAGCTACATGTCTTTCAAAACCAAAAATCCTTGACAGATGCCTTTTAAGGTCATCCAGGCAGCAAGAGAAGTCTCTGTGCCCTGAAGACATGCTGGATATTTTTATGCTGTGCTGGGAAGGGAAGACAACAGGTCTGGACTCCAATGAGTTAAAAATTAAAGCAATGGGCATGGAAAGGCAGAGTTTCCTGCTATCTGTTTGACCTAACAGCCTGGCAGGCACAGGCAGCTTTTGTCCTCGCACATGCATCTCGTTTGAATCAGAGGGATCCTTCTAACATGGAAAAATACTGACGTGACTCCGACGTAAGCTATAAGCCTTGGAGAGATTTCAAACACGTTTGACACTGATACGGTACTAATTGCACAAAACTCCAAAGAGCCACAGGGACAAAGAGCTGCCGGCAAAACCTCGCTCTCCCTTTTGGGTTTGTGCAACCAGAGCCTTCAAACAAAGACATTTTCCAGCAAAGAAAACCCACCAAAACTACACTGGTGTGTTCTCTGCCTCCCCAGAAGATTCTGGCGTAGGTCGGAGAGCAGACTGAGCTCTTTGCTGCTGGATTTTCAAAACCACTTTGCACTGGGTCTCTGTCTGTCTTTCTCAGTGATGGGTACAGTCACCCAAACCAGCTGCAGGACACCACAGCCTCAGTGCCTGACCTTACAGTCTGGACATTGTCCACACTGGTTCTACCTGCTCTATTAAATCAACCAATTGAAAAAAAAAAAGTGTTGCCTTTGGAATTTTGTGTGATTAAAAGAAGTGGCGAACAAAGGTACCAGAGGCAGCAGCCTGAATGACACCAGCATCACTTGACTGTGCCCTCTGCACTGACTAATACAATTCAAGTCAGCACAGCCACCACAGGATAACTGGATATGCTGGAATTTCCATTGCTGGTAATGGCAGAGCAGTTTACCAGTCCCACATTCAACCATCAGAAAGGCACAGTCTCAAAAGCCCCAATCATTTTACTTTTCTACTTTTTTTGAGGGTTCTTATCTAAAAACTCTTATCCAGCTTCTAAAGCAGGATTCAAACTGCCAGAGAGTCAGCAAGAACTGCAGTAATTTCCATTTATGACCGGCAGAATTTGCTCTCAAAATAAAGTCAATGTGGCAAGATAAGACAGAGTGGCCACCCAGATCCAGATCGAATGGTCACTAAAGCCCTGTCACTACAGATAAGGGTCATTTAGGAAGCACAAGCACACCAGAGAAGTGAGGATTTGCAGCATGAGGAATTCCTGAGGAGTGACAGTTTTAAGCTTCTAGAGACAGGAAAAACAGGAGGGGTGATAAGTGCTGCAGTTCTTCTCTGCTGCACACAGCAAATGCTGTAAACCAGCCGGCATTGATTAAGCTTTTCCAAGCTGCCTGGATTATCAGAGAGGGCTGGGAAGATGCTTCCTGCCTCAAGTCAACCCCCCTCATTACTGTCAGAGGGGAGAAAGGATCAACCTCAGTGCATTTCTTACAGAGAGCATTACACTGCAGAACACTGAGCCTCCACCTCAGAGGATAAAAATCCCAGATTTACCTCCTTTAATTCTGCATGAAAAGAGTAAGGACAGGGGGTGTTTCTTTTCCAGAGGAAAGACAATATGAATCTCAAACACTCTAGCAAAGAGCTAAAGTACAGCCTCACAAACTAACTCCACAGCCTGTTCTCCCTGCTCAGAAGGCACAGACCAAGAGCATCCCGACTGCATTTGGGCCTCTCGTGCATTTCCTTACTCAAACCCCAAATGGCATTTTACAGTCAAATCCTGTTATTTACTGAGGAATGCAAGACCTAAAGAATACGACCGAGATTCCATCGACATTCTTGCTTTCAAGGGCAGGATTAGAGCAGCAGCAACATTATGGGTATTTCTACAGCCTCTCCATCAACACTCAGGCATTTGCACAGTGCCCGAGCTGCAGCCCCACAGCAGCACACACCACATGCTGAGTGCAGGAGAGGAAAGAGCCACTGCAATGTCAGCTACAGGCATGGCAGTCCTGCAAGAAAGCAGTGCTCAGTTCCTATAAATGGGGGGNGGGGGGGAACAAACCACAGGCTCAGGTCACAGATAAAATGGTGATGTTTCAGCTGAGAGCAGCACACACAAGCTCATCATCTACTCCAAGACAGAAAATTCCACGTTTCCCTGATCTAAATCCTGCTGTCTAGGGAAACTGCAACACCCTATTTTCTAAGCAAAGAACATAATGCCAATACCATATGACAGGGGTTTTTTCATCCCTTATAAGTAAAAACATAAAAATACTGAAAGCTTTAGAAAACTTTTCTTATTGCAGTCGAAGTCCCAGGGACGGGCACATGAGAATACACACACACATTACACAGCTCTCCAACCACGCTGCTTTCTTCAAGGTGAAAGAGTATCCCAGTGACCTGTGTTACTGCAGATCTGCTGCTAACCTCAGACACATTTCTTGTACGTGGTGATTATCAGGGCTAAAGTAGCCCTGTGTCTCACTGTTAGTTATTTCTCACTGTTAGTTCACTCTAACACTGAACTTGATGGAGTCCCCTCCCCACCACCAGATCTCAGTGATGCTGCAGAGCAGGGACATCTCTATCTCTGCAGCAGCATGATCTGAGACAAAAAGGAAGCCCAGAGTAATCAATAACTCATGGAATTATGAGAAAAACTACTCCTCTATCTGTAAAAATGTGTGAGTGGGAAAGCAATTTGCTTCAACTCTTCATAAAAATACACCAGAGTAAATGAATTGGTGCACAGTCTAACCCTCTAAATCCAGGCTGGGGAAAGCAAGGCAGCCCTGGAGCACAGGATGGGCAGCACGGTTCCTTTCCTGGCTGGCACGTGACAGGTGACACTGGGCACTGCAGGAGAGCAGGCAAAGCCCTGCCAGTGTCCTCCACCTGACACACAGGGAGCTCTGTCTGCTCCTGGGAGCAATGTCCCATGTCCTCTGTGCCTGGAAGAGGGAGCTGGGTGCCAAGGATCCACTCAGCACCCTGGGCTGTGCTTGTCTGCCTCGGCAACATTCAAAGGAGCCTCTCAGACGTGGGTGACTCCAGGGGAGATTACAAGGTTCGTGCACAGCAGGGAAAGGCAATGCTCAGCAGCTGAAGCCAATGAAGGGGAAGAAGCTGCTGCACAAAACAGAGTCACACATTTCTGAACATGCTATGCCCTCAAAACATCTCCAGAGTTCACAGATTCTGGCTTTACTCATAAGCTAAAATAAGCGTTTATCTGAGTGCACTACCTTCCATCTGTAATGCCAATTCCACTCAATTCCTGACATGAAATATGCTTCTCCTAACATAAAACACCTGCCACAACTGAGAAAGTCTGGGATTAGTCCCATTTCTCTGATGGGGCACTGATGCTGACCTCAGAATGCAGGACAAAGAAAATGGAACTCATAACTTGAGCTTGCATTTACTGCCTTTTCTCTTTCCATGGCAGATACAGTACCAGAAGCAGTAAACCTGGGCTAATTCTCACCCACTGAAACAGAATGATTAAGAAGAAATTTCCTCCTTTGTTACTGGTAACCAAAGTTACAACCATCAGTTGTAGAGAAAGCAAAGAACAGGAAAAAAAAATTAAAAAACCCTACTTAGAACAAAATACAAAAAAATTTCTTACGCATCCTTATCATAAACCCACACAGGTCAATCTCCAGCAGTCCCCAAGGAATCATGCTAATTAAAAAGACACAAACAAAACTACACCAAAGGAGGACTTTATTTACTCTCATACTATCATAATAAATTTCTTCTCCAGGGTGCACTGATCTTCAAACAAACATTATTTTCCCCACCTCCTCCACTCCTGCCACTCTGAAGTCTTTTGTCAAACATCTCAGCGTCCGAGAGCCAACACATTTTCATTCAGCAGCAGACATCCACAAATAGTTTGGATTTTTATACATGAGAATTTTCAGGAATTGGAATTTATTTCTTCTCACCTAAAAAAATCCAAAGGGAGTGTGAAATAGGGATATCTCTGAAAATTACACACACCTCCCAAGCTAGATTAAGTCAGCATTTTTCACAAGCAATTCTTTAAACTTATGCTCATGAAACAGGCAAAAAACGAGGTATTTTTTTTACTACAGCAAAATAGAAGATATTTCTTTACAAGATGGAAAAAAAACCAGACAAAAAATATGTCAATTATGTAAAAGAAATCAAAACCCTGAAGAACTTCAGGCATGATCTTCAATCATTGGCACAGAGAAGCTCTCTTAGAAGATCCCTCACTTGGAGCATTCTCGTAGCTACCACCACAGATAAACCTGCTGTAAAACCCATCCTCTCCCATCTCTCCCTAAACCAGTGAATTCCAGGCTCAGGCTGGTATCACACACAACGGAGTTCCAGGCTGAGTGCTGCCAGGAAAGCTCCTCATCACCCCAGACAGTATCACCTTAAACCCTGTCCACTTGGAGCCCGTGATTGCTGTTATTCCAGACCACAGACTGAAAAGGCCTCTAAAATAACCAGGGCCAGTTCCACAAGAGCTTTGCAGATTACAACCCAGACCTAAAAACATGTCTGATAACATACAGGAAGCAGATGTAGTATCTGCCATATTAGGAACCAAGGCATCCCACTGCCAGATCCCTCATTAAAGTAGATTCACCATGCTAGAAGAGTTGTCTGAAGTACAAGGGAAAAAAAACAAACAAAAGGTGGTTTCACTCCATTTCCTAACACTTCTAAATGACACTCTAGAAAAAAATGAAAACAAACAACAATCACAACAACCCACATATCAACTTTCCCCTAACCCCACATCATACATGGATCACTGTTCCCAAAACACTGATGGCTCAGCTGTGATTCTCACTTTCCACACTCGGCTCTCCATCCTGACACTCAGGCAGAAGCAAAGTCCCAAGAGGGCAGGAGACTGACCCAAGGCACACTCAGTTGTCTCAACCAGATGCACAGTCAAGACCAAAATCCCCAGGGCCATGGGGTGAACCCCACCCTCCTCCCCACACCCAATTTTTTGCTGTCCTGAGGAGAAGCCTGAAATAAGGATCCACATTCAGAAGGAGACTGAGCCTTCTGGCAAACTTCACACATGAAAATCAGGATGTGCTCGCTCCTTAGCAACTGCATGTTCATTTCTATCCATGTGGAAGGTACTCGGGGCTTTGCTTTTTGCTAGAACTGAAAACAGGAATGGTTTTGCTTCAGAAACATTCAGATTTTTACCTGCTAAATGCAAGTCCTACAGACCTGGGTTGTTTCTATGACACTGTCAGGACTAGAAGATGGCTCAGTACAAGTTTTTCTAGGCAGTGGAGGACATGTGAGAAAGAGGCCACCAAGGGAGGGTGACAGGAGACAATAGACAGACAACTCTGAACTGGCACATCCCATCAAGCAGATGACACACACTTGTACCAAAGGTCTCCCTTTGAGTGCCACATGGATCCCTGGCAGCCCCTGGGTGTCTCTAAAGGTATGAATGACATTCTGTCCCCATGTGACAAGCCTCCAACACCATCCTACCTCTGCAGCTGAGCCCCATCAAGCACCCAGGAGGACAGAACCTGCAGAGCCACACTTTGTGAGCCTCCAGAATTCACCATTTCTCTCTCGTCACATGGCAGATGCTCCCTGGGCTGTTCCACTAAAATACTTCAGTATTAAATGAATGGACTTTCATTTTAGCTATTATTATTATTATTGTTGAAAATTATGCCTCATTGGTTAAATGACCAAAAAAACCCATGCTGTTTTGTTAACACAATACTTAGGACTCAAAAAGGCCCCACACACACAGAACACATCCCTTCCCTGCCAGCTTGGCATACAGCTGAAAATGGTTCCCATGTCTGCTTGCCAAGCTTATTGCAACTGGGATTTAACATAAAACCCAGCTTAAAGGGCCCCAGTTGCCCCAAGGACCAGTGCAGCACCTTCCTTGTGTCACTGCAAGTGTTTGCAGGGCTGTACAGTGTTCTGGACCAGGAAACTTGATCCAGGTTAAAAATACAGTTTATTTTCTGGGACCAAGTTATTTTTAACCCAGATGGAGTTCTCTGCTCCCAGTCACTGCTCGAGTCCATAAACAATTGTACCAGCACAGTAGTTGGTACAGGGCAAGGAAGCATTTAAGCCAGCCATGCTACTGGAGAGAGGGGAAATAATAAAGGAAAAGAAACAGGAAAGCACAGCTATGCTCGGGATTGATGACTGGCATCTTCAAGGTATTTCTCCTTTAGTACTTATGAAATATCAATTTCATTGCCACTACAGCAATCCACAAAAAATCCTTACATTCCCAGATCCTTCTAAAGAGCCATCTGGTGTTCTCCCAACCTTACACCCCGCTGAATATCCCCTCCTCTCCCATCATTATTAATACCTATGGCTCCATTTAAGATGAGATTCCTAGAATTCAAACTGGGACCCAAGGGGGAAAAAACACAACCAAAAAACTCCCCCAAAAGTTCAAACACACATGGAAAAAACCCCACCCACTCGTCAGGACTTATTTCTGACTCCACAGGTTTTCGTTTCTCCACCACCTGAAGGTTTTCTTCACATTGGTAACAGCTGAAGGATTTTTTGTGTGTCAGCCTGAGTCTGCACAACAGATGGGAAACCCATCCCAGCCCCACGCTGGGAATCACCAGTTCATGTCCTCCTGCCCAGCTACAGAGAGGAAAATCATCTTCAACAAGGAGCTACTGATGCAATAGGGCCTTTACTTGATACCAAAGTAAGCAGTCACAGGCCTAAAGTGTTTCCAGTTTCAAGCCTAGACCAGTGGAGAAATACGTCAGTGAGAACATAAATCACCACTGAGTGCCTCCAATCAGCCTTTTTCATGGAGATTATTTTGTTTTAAAGGAAATAAGGACCATCTTTTTGCAGTTGCTGATGCTGAGCACACAAGGAAAGCATGTTTTCCTTCTTCATTTGATACTTATAAATAAGATTAGATCATGGTTCTCCAAATAGAGACATAACACTACACGTCCTCACTCTTACCAACTCCAAGTGCTTTGCCTTACTTTTTAAATATTTCTAATCTTGTGCCTCACTGCACTGGTACTTACAGAGCAGATTTGTGTGCAGCAAGGGAGGCTTGCAGCTTTCAGCAATTCAGCACGTTACAGCTGAAGATAATGCCCACATGAAGTTTTCCTACTTCTAACACAATCCCAAAAATCCACATTCAACGCTGACTTACGTAGGTGTGGTCACAAACAGCAGCTGAACACACGCAGCTGCTGGAGCACCATTCCCTGTGATTACCCTGCAACCCAGCACAAAATTAAGGAATTTATCTTGTGGTGGGTGTGGCAAAACTGAAAAAACAATGGTGAGGGTTTTAAAAATTTTTTTAATAAAACTGCTCCCAAATACAAGGATGAAACTTATTTGTGCATTTCAAAGAACAAGAAATTTTAAAGGCAATGATGGGTAGATGAATTAGAAAAATTAATGTGGATTAGAGCCGAAGCAACAAAAGACTTTTTTAGCTCAGTAAATGCTTTTATGGTTACTTCAAAAAATTGCCAGTTTAAGTGTGACTAATTGGCAAAATATTTAATTGTCTGAAAAAATGTATTGGTTTTGTGCAAATATGAAAATCCAAATAACTTCACACATCTACTTAAATGCATGCGAGCATGGCTGGTTTTCTTCCTTTTACTTGCTTGATTTGCAGTGACTTTTTAAATAAGAAAAAAACAACTTCACAGATTCAACATCAAGCATTTCAGGGTTTTAGATCAGGCAAAATGCAAAGGTAATCTCTTGCAGAATTTTAACAAGATCCTCACATAAAAGCACACTCCAACATTAATTCGTTGAGTATTATGTGATGTGGATAATACTTTTTTTTTTCCTAATGCAAAACTGTCTCGTCTCAGAGCATCATCCTGTAGCACAGGGCTCAAATACTTAATAAAAAGACTGTCTGATCTAAATAATGTTGATTAAGTGCTTTTTATTTCAAAACATCCCACCATGCTTTGCAATCAGTATCCTGTTTTCACTCACTTCTTGGAAGCAGCTGCTCTGAAAGTGATTAATAGTGCATCACACTTAAGTCCACAAAGCCACGATGACAATATCAAATTGAAAAGCAAGGAGAACACCAAATAGTTGTGTACTCTGAACTACTGACACAGCTCCCATAATTCTAGAGAAGCAGCACCTTTGCTAAGTGCTGATTCAAGCAGGGAAGATCTGCACTGAACTCTGTAAAAACCACTGTTTGGAACACAATAATGCCTCCAGCATAATTAAACCGCAGCATCGATAATTAAAAATAGAATCCTAATTCCAATCAGACAAGCTCTTCCAAGGCTGAAGCTTTCTTTCAAGTTCTCCCTTCCAGGACTGAGTAGTCCTGAGACCCTCCTGTGTGTACCAGATCTGACAAGGCAGCAGCCCTGGGAAGCCTGAAAGGACAAGAACACAAATATGCCCACAGCACATCTAAAATGGGATTCTAAAAATGCAGAAACTTTGTAGTTCAGCACGCTGGTACTTACAAGCTTTGGAATGCCTTGCATATTTTTCAAGGTTTACTGTTTTTGGCAGGGAAAACGAGGGGAATTTAATAGTCTTATGTACAGTTCTGCAAGCGCTACCTAAAGAAGTTTGCCACTTTCACATTGCTGGTGCATGGAAATGGCAACACCACCCTACCTGCTTTAGAGCAAGGAGGAACAACTGAAATAGTAATTTCTTCCTCACTCTCTGAAGTCTTCCTTTCATGTAAGTCTCATCCGAAAAGCAAAACAAGCCAAATGTAATGAATAAATTCACATAACTGTGCCAGTAACTCTCAAATTGGCCCGGTTTTACTACAAGTTGACTGCTTTCAACAACCAGCCACCTCCAACCCCTCTTTTTTCCCTTGGGCATTTCCAGGAGAACCTTCCACATAAAACAGGGACATGGAAGATTACGAAGTAAACTCGTGCAGGTCACAGTTCAGTACTGTCCGGCCCCAGACTTTGGCAGAGCAGGCTAGACAAAGAGCTTAGGCCACGTGTGCGAGCCAAGAAGAAAACACCAAGCTACAACTCAGGAACAGCAATCCCGACTCCTCATCCACAGCAAACAGAGCTGTTTGCCACCTACGAGCTACAAAACATCCCATTGCTCCTCTGCTTGCTTGGGTTCACGAGATAAAAGCACATTGATAAAAACGTTGCTGGCTGAACTCCTCTGCGGCTCAGCTTCCGCCGGCTCTCTCGCTGAGCCAGAGGACGATGCTCAGACAGAGGATTAGGAGCCACACAAAAGCCATGTGCTCTCCAGCCCTACATCCCAGCCACAGGGAACCCAAACAGAGCACAGAGAGCACTGCCAGAGCCCCAGCCAGCTCCCAGGGACAGGGGCCTCTATAAACAACTATTCAGAATTGTAACGAGGGGCCTGGAAAACATGTTTGTGTCTGCAAACATAACCTGACCAAGTCAATGCTTCTCAGTCAATGCGGTTCACAGGGATGACTCCCTGGAGGATTTCTTTCAAAAGCTTGAGCTTCTTCAGAATTAAAGTTTGCTGCGTCTTTCTTCTACCTGCAACAAATTAAATGCTCACTATCCATGCACACTCCAGTAAACCCCCAACTCCAACAGGTGGATAAAAGAGCGAGAAAAACAAACCCATGCCACCTTCTCATGTTAGTCTGTGGACTGTGGTTACACATAAAACAGATGCACAGGCATGGCCAGTTCATGGAGGGAACTCTCACTGAATGTCACATCCTTGTCACTGCCACTAAGCTGGAGAGCCACAACCTCCTTGCTGGATTACCAGACAAGCAGCACGTGATCCTCCTTCCTCTCCCTTCTTAGGCACGTGCATCTGATTAAGCCATTCAAGTGTTCTGCATCTCATTTTCCCCGCACATGAGCACAACTTGCCCCCGTCCCTCCAAGAGCATTACCCTGCTTCTCAGGATTGGGATGGTCTCCCCATCTAAGCCTCACTTGCTCAGGTTGACTTGATCTTTACCTTTCCAAGCCATGCCTTATCTTCTGAGAAAGGATCCTTCAGGAAGAGCTTTTGGTTCGCTCACAGAAATGGACATCAACATCTGTCTTTCCAACCTTCTCCCACCACAACATTCAAACTTCTGTATTTGCTACCCATGAACCAGTTACTCCTGAGGGAAATTGTTCCATTTATAACAAACAAAATCTCCTCTTTGTAACATTTCTGCTTGCCACAGGTTTATTTTATTACAGGAAAACCTTTCCAATTTTTTTTATGTCCCAAAGAACAGCCATGCTCCTAGAAGGCTCAAAAGAACATTCCTAGATACCAGGTGACTAGAGCTGACTATGGGACAACACATCAGCATTGTTTTGCTCCTTGAAAAAGAAAGTAAATATGCACCAAAACCTTATACATAATATGTTGCTGAGTGATACCTGGACCAAACCAACCTGACCACACTTGTCATTTCACATGCAGTGATTTTTTTTTGTGCTGCCTCAAGAGAGGCCAGATCTGCCAGCCAGGCAGGGCTGCACCATGGCTGACATGTTTATCAATCAACAAAATGAAGTCACTCTTCCTTTCTGCAGGCTACCCCCTAACTACCACTTACACACACACTTAAGTACAGAACTGACCTATTTTCCTAGGCCAAATTTACATTATTCCTTGGTAACTGAACTACTTGGCTGCAGAAAGATGCTAAAAGGAGGCGAACAGTTTTTACACCACTGTAAACAGAAGTTGAAAAAAACCCATGAGACATTTCAACTACAAATCCAAAAAGGAGGGCTCTTTCTTTCGATGCTATTTTGGAAATGTCTGTTCTCCCTCATAAGAAGGAAAAGCAGTGTCAGGATGCACACACACTGCAGGCTTCTCAGCAAGTATCAGCGCAGCAGTTCATGTTCCCAAAGACATACCTGCACCAGCATTTCAGCAGATAATGGATTTCACCTTCCCGTTCACCTTGACTACACAATTCTAGATTCACAGTGCATACGCTCCCTTTATGCCTAACTAGACTGGGCTTGGAGATGAGAAAAGGGTCTGAAATTTGTCTTAATGCAGATACAATTAAGGAAAACAGTTAAGTTCCTAACAGAACTGAATCATGAACGAATTATAAGATAAAGTATTTCACTTATTTTCAATCATTTAAAAGAACTAGTTTCACAGTGCTTCATTCGAGCTGCTAACAGGTACCAGTGGCTTCTTTCACTGAGATGCATTTTAAAACACTTTTAAAAATCACACATTCCAGAGATAATATAGTTAATTCTCATTAGCTACTTCTCCATCAGTAGTGACAGAATAAAATCAATTAATATGACAACAACCAAGATAATCACAATATTATCTAAAAAGACTGTTTGTTCCCTTACTTAAGGAAACTTAAGTTTGTTCCCTTACTTATGTGAGTAGAGACATAAAAAAGGGAGTTAAAAATTAACAGAGAAGTGGGTATTCCTTCTGGTGTTCTACAACACCTCAACTCCCTAGGCAGCAAGCTGGAGGAAAAATCTGTAAGCCGTCCTGTTGGATATTTATGCTCAAGTGATGAATTTAAATCTGTTCTGCTTAATGCGCTTTACATGTGCTTCCAAAACAACTCCAGCATACCCACCCAAATAGATTTCTTTTCCAGAAGCAGCAAGCTGAAATATGTAATATACAGTCCTATACATCACTGGTCCAGGGAAATACAAGAAAAGAGGGTAACACAGTAACAAAAAATGCCTTTCACAACAAGATTTCCAAGCAAGATGTTCATTAATTCTTATGTTGCAGATAAAAGGTACCTGCAGCCACTCAAACACTGGTGCACCACAATACTCATATTAAATAAGATTATCTTCCTTATGGGACAGATGGGGCACTGCAACTTCAGTGACTGTCCCATAAAGCAAGCATAGGGGAAAGGTATAAACCAAGCCCAATCTCACACCTTAAAATGTAAAACCATTTTAAAGAGCTGCCCACGCAGAGACATAACACAGGCAGACACAGACACAAAGCATCAGGTAAAATCCTTCCAAATTCAGACATGTGAGAGACTGTAATTAAGGATTTTAAAATACTGAAGAACAAAAAGTCAGTTTAAGGATTTTTCAATGTATTTTACAAAGAGAGCAACAGTAATATATTACCTTACTTCTCTTACTGGGGAAGTCAGGAAAATTTTAAATCCATAATCACATAAATTTCTGTATACAGGAAACATTCAACTGACAAGTTTCCCATCATTAGCAACAGTGTTTAAGCATGTAAATTGACAAAGACACAAAGTGTCTACAAACATTTATTTTTAAACTGGAACACAGGAAATATAATTAGTTTTTTTTCCTCTTTGCCCACAGGAAAAGGAGAATACAGAGCCTAAGAAGCACTGCTCAGCATCTTCCAAAAACTAATATATTTAATACACGTCAAACATGCTGGGAAAAATGGCTTCGTCTTGCAAAAAAGTATCTTAAAAAAAAGAACAAACCCAAAATAAACAACCCAATAAAAAAGACAGCAAGGCAAGACAAGACATTCATCATTTGTCTGTTGATATTTTAATGATACCAATGATCTAATGATTGAGCTTTTGAAAGATACAAGATAAAACCAAGTTATTCTTTGAAGAAAGAGATGTAAGGCTTCTTTCACAAGCTTCAAAATCAGCCGCTCCAGCTTTCTACACTTTTGTTTTAGATGCTAAAAGCAGGCAGTATTATTTTCCCCCTTCTGAAATCCAAACTTTCCAAACGGAGCATGACAAAACAAGCTGAAGTCCTGAGTTAACTTCCACAGCAAGCTACAGGCATGCAGGGGAATCTGGTGTGCCAGAGCAGTTCTCAACAACATTGTTATCAGAGAAAGCGCTGACATCCCGCATTTAATCGACCAGCAAAACTGGAGTCTGCATTCTCTCTCACCAGAACCTCCAAAGCTCATCTGCAGCACAGACTGATCCATGCTTTAACAAGATATATTAGAAAGTAATTAAATTTATTTTCTGGTTGATTTTTGGATTCAAATAAAACATGTCCCTAGGCTATAACCAGCAAGAAATTCTTCACTTACAATTAAATTACTGGTTACTTTTCTGCACTCCTTGTTGGGGTTAAATAAAAAAAAAAACAACAAAGTGCCTGGGGTTCCACAAGGCCTTTCTCCTGCCATAAAACAATCAAAGCTCCATGGCCATTTTCCCACCCAAACAATAAAAGTAATAAACGCTATTCAGACATTCCCAAAACTGATGGACTAACGAAAGAGGATGAAGGGTGTGGGGGGTAAAATGAGGTCTGACAACAACAAACCCTGGGGAACACACAGGACTGTGGAGATTCCACCAGCCCAATTAGAGCCACGTGACCCACACAGGGTGGAATTGCTCTCGAGGCCACAAAATCCAAGCAGATTCTCAGGCAGGAGGAGACACAGAACAGCCTGGCACTTCCACCTCCTCTGTGAACGGAGCACGAGGCAGACACAGCCCAGGTGCTGCTCTGTCCCCAGCCAGGCTGGTGTGGGAGTGGAAGGAAAGGATATTGCCCCATGCTGGGACACACCTGCAGCACCTTTCCCATCTCTCTATGCTTCCAGGGCAGCTCATGGAGATGTAGATGCTGGGTTTGGAGCTTCTGCCATGAAGCACAGGGAAATCACAAGGAGTGCCCACCACTGGCTCCAACAGGAGTGCAATGGAACCCAACTCCACGGCTAAGCTGGGGATTTTTTTTCTAGCTACCTACAGAAATAGCTGCAATAATCAAAGGCTTTCTGACTTCCAGGCTTAAAAAAAGGAAAAAAAGCAATAGAAAGACCCAGTGAAACTGCTGTCAAAGCCAACTAGAAGATTAATTATAAGGTGCCTGCTTAAATAAATAAATCCAGTGTAATTGCAGAATCTAGAAATTACTACTATGGATTATAAAAGCCACTTCTGGTTGGCCTGCTCTAAACCAACCAATTTAAAAACCCATCAGATATATGAATGGCATAAAAGCCTGGGTATAAACAGCCATGTCAAGTGCATTGTCTGTCTTCAAGTAAATTATATTAATGAACCAAAATTGTTTGGTTGTTTTTCACACCATGAGACAATGTTTACACTTGGCAAAATCCTCTGGCCTAGATTTTCAAATAGGACTACTGGTGTCAAGCACCTTACATTTGATTTGTCAGACCACCCACCAGAGAGCTGTGGACCAGAACACTTCTCAAGAGAAATAAAATCTGTTAATCAATCAGCGTATCTCACTGACAACACCAAATTTCACCTTTTTTTCTTTTTCATTCACAGAAAATGTTGATAACGCACATCAATCATTAGAATGAGAATCCAAATATTATGTTAGAGTATGATGCCACTGCTTCATAGAAAAAAATCCACACTGATGACATAAGGAGCAGGGAACAAGAAAAAAATCAGTGGCAAGGCTGCAGCACAGTTCTGGCAGTGACAGAAAGTTGATACATACAAAAATCCTTCCTTTAAATTGGAGGATGCTTTATTTTATCAACATTGCCTTAGGATGGAGTGTGATGCATTCACAGAGAAATACTCAACATTCATTTAGGAGCCCTGGCTTGCAAACCCATTTTGGCAGAATGTCCAGAGAGTAAGAACATGAGATGATTCCTTAATCAAAATTCACTTGATGAGGACAGGCCTCTAAAACACACCCCAGCCTAGGCTTTACCTGAAGCTGCTGCTACCTGCACCACTGTGACTCAAGCTAGCAAAGAGTTTCTCCACCCAAGGCACAGCCCAAAGCAGCAGGAGTAAAAGATGTAAGGAATCAAACAGCCCTCTATACTCCATGCTACAAAGCAAACCATCTGGCCCAGAATATTTTTCTCTACAATTACTACTTTCTTGCCTAGTCCTACACAACAGCTAGTAAGGAAACAGACTAAAGCACGTCAATAGAAGCCTTCCAAAGGAAATGCACTTAGAACAGACCCTCAGGAATACTTTCCTCACCTGGAGACAAGACTGCTACAGAGGTAAGAGTCATTCAAGTACAGATAATGATTTATCTGGAAGTCATTTTGAGAAGCAATTCCCTCGTATAATTAAGGCAGCTCGGCTCAGGGAGCACGGAGGCAAAGTCAAACAAACAAGTTTGCAGTCAGAGTGTAACTTGTATCCATGTTTGTGCTCAGAAGAGAAGGGCTGGCTAAACCAGAGTGCCTGGTCCCTGTTTAACTGGTTCATCACTTGCCCCTGGCCATTAGCTCTCACATCTGCAGCAGCACAAACACCGTGTTTTTATTATTTCTGCTGATCTTATTTTCCATGTATTACATACAACACCAAGTGTTTATTACTCTAGCATGTGGGTAGGTTAAACCACACCTGCTTCACAAGAATGGAAAAAAGAATTACTAGCACAACAAAGCACTTAACAAGAAAATAAAAAGGGAGTAGAATACCTCCTTCACCTAATTCTACTCAAAAACACATTACTATAATCACATTTGTGGACTCTTCCTCTGTTGGTATTGCAGTTACTACACTTCAGCTACCATATCCTACAAAGTTCCTGTTTCCAGACTGTCTTTCCAACAACACAGTGACAAAATCAGCCTTCTGTACCTGCAACACCAAGTAATGCAGCTCGAGGTCTCTCTCCAGATACTTCAAATGCTTCATGGAAATGGCTCAAACTACCCAAGAGATCACCTGCCACTGCTGAGAGTGTAGCCTCCCACAGCAGCAGCATTTCCCCTAGATAGTCACTGAGAACCAAAAAAACCCACCAAAATAAACTTAAAAGCATAGAAAGCTGAACCTTCATGTAAACTGACTCCAGAAAGCAAAATGACCAAAGACCTTACAGCTTCCATACTAATGTACAAACATATTCCTTTGATTCCAGCTCTCTCGCAATTAATTTTTCATCCACAAGACACACCCACTCACCCACACAAAGCAAAACAAGCCCAGCACAAACCCTATAAATTTAATCAAGGAAGGAAGAGCAAGCATGAGATGTTTATTTCTATTTTTAAATACTTGGGAGGTGCCCCAATACTCCCTGCCTAGATAGATAACTGAGTAGGTGCTCCAGAACTGTGAGATCCAGTGCACGATCTGGCACGAGCGGGCACATCCAAGCAGCAAAACATGAGAGCAGCTCAAAAGGCGATTAAGAAAGCTATTAAGAAAGGCTTTTGAAATAATTGTTTCCTCTAAAGCAGGATAGACACTAACTTGGGGTGTTGCTGCAGAGAAGAAAAAAATACATATATATATACACACATATATATGTCTGTACTCAAGCACACCAAAATGCTCCAAGCAGACTATGGTTTATAAAGAACAAGACAGTCTCCTCCTTGTTCCCACAGTTCGTTTCTGCCTCAAGCAAAGTTGGTTGCCATTCTGGTTGCTCTCTCCCTCACCCAAATGGTTTGCATAGCAGATATGCTGAACAATCAAGTTTGAACCAGGCCCTAATCCTGCTGACTTTTCTCGCAAAACTGCTGGAAAGGAATTCCTCCTGGCAGCTGCAGTGCCTCTGCTCATTAGTTTACCAAGCAGCAGCAGAATGAACTGGACAGGCACATCATTTCTGTGCTGCTGCTGCTGCAGAGAACGGCGATAAGGACCAGGCAGGCAAAGGGAAGGCCCCCAGTTTCCCAAACACATATTGGGAAGGAGGACAGAAAAGCAGAGGTTTGAGAAGAAAGACAGCTTGCGAGAACCCAGGCAAGTTACTGCCACACTTCATGCTGTTGTGGGAACACAAGCTAGGAGGAAACTCTCCTTTCCCTTTGCTGTAGCATTTGGGGGTGGGAGTGTCATCCTTTTACGGTTTTTTTAACTCCTTCTTTAGGGCATTGTGTTTAACCAGGCATGGCAGAGTTATTCACACCAATTCCGGTGTCTCCTGGATACTAGAAGAATGAGTAGGATAACACTACAAAATAGCTGTCCACTTGCTCATGACATTCTTTGTCCAGACAGCACCCTCACATAACAGGTCAGATCATGCAGCCCACTCCGCACACATAGAAAAGCAAATGTTTTTACTTCTTGCTATGCAATTTCCTTGAAGTAACCCTATTACAGCACACTTAATGTAAACAGAGCTTTGCACCATTTATGGTGACAGGTGAGCCCCGTGTTGTTGAACAACATTTCCTCCTCCTCCCTCATCCCAGGCCAGCTACCATTTCAATAAATATTTAATAAGTAGACAAGAAAACCGAGAAAGCTTCACAGCTTGAGGTTTTCAGGTACTACACGCATGATGTTGAATTTATCTACTGGAAAGCGTACAGACGCTGTATCCAGAATCCAGAGCATGAACAGCACAGGACAGGTACAGCACACTGATCTCAGTACCATTAAAACAGTGCCATGATTAAAACAGCAATGCCAGTTCACAGAATAAAATGCTCATTTTCGACCAGGCAAGAAGCTGGAGGCTGGGACCTGTGACCACCACAGACTTCAGGGGCCTCCCACTGTCACCAGGGTCAAGCTGAAAGATTTCCACTGCATTCTCCACTCCAAAAATGCCCTCTCACTCCCTCACACCTTTTTTCCTAAAAAGATCACCTGACAGGTGCAGATAACTCTAACCATTCAAAGAAGCATCCTAAAGGTAGAAAAGAACAAAATTTTTCACTAGGAAGACTACAACTTGTTTCATCTGTAAGATAGACTCCAATTACTTATATTCTCCTGTAAACCACTTGATCTTAAAGCAGCCCTTGAATTCAAAATCTCTCTACAGCTGGCTTGCTGGAAGGAGTATTTGCTTTCCCTGCCACCACTCTCTTCATCTCCTGGTGCAAGGTATTACTGATTATTTTAATTTCTTTTCTACGGAAGAGAAATGGATGCACACAGACCAACAACTGCAGTGAGCAGAAGAGGAAGAAGGCTTCATCTCTGAATTAGGGATTTGCATACTGGTTTTATCTGTAACACCCACTGCAGTACTTTATCCCAGACTCTCAGATCACAAAAGACAGAGCAGACAGTGACTCACTGCAATTTCGGTTCTGCATGTAGCGCTTCACGTGGACCAGTCAATTCTGATTCTGCCAAACAGCCTTCAGAGGCACTCAAAGTAAAGCCTCCCTAAGAAAGAGTTCTTATTCATGTGCTGCCTTCATGAGGAAAGCTCCAGAGATGGAAGGAAATTTAGTCAATGTTTCCCCTTTGTGCTGTAATGATTTAAGATTCAATTAATACAACACGGGGAGGCACTAATTCCGAAACACCTGCCTTCGTGATAACCGGATTAAGACCTCCAAACTTGCTGCACTCCTACCAGTGCCAGCCTGCCAAATGACAGCAGTTGTCAATATCGACCAACTGGAGGCCGGGTTTTGTGCTAAATCCTAGAGCAGTCTTTAAAGAGGATTCCCCCACAAAACAGGAAGGGGAAAAAAATAGAAAAAACACCCCACTTGACAGCTCTGAATTTGTTTGGCCAGAAGTCACAGCTCCTCCCCTGCACGCTTTGAAGGCTGGAGACTGAGCTCCTATCACATCCTTTCAAATCCCTCAAAAGGAAAAGAAAAAACCAAATAAAGGGATAGGGCATCCTCAGAGACAGAGCTACTCCGTCACTGATCAATGTACTCCAGGCTCTAGAGAGAACGGCTTCAAGAAAGATTCTGGGGCAAAAGGCTGGCAGGGAGGGGAAGAGCAGAGCAGCTGGTTGCACTGGGAGAAAAGCCAGTGGGTTTGGGGTTTTTCTCCTCTCCTTGTCCCCCTCAAAAAAAGTGTTTCTTTGGACTAGTTTGGCACAAAAAAAGAAAGTGCCTCAGAATTCAGACCATGCTGGCCTGAAATTTAGGGAGAAACCTTGAGGCCGGTGTGCCAGCCCAGTAATTAACAAAGTGAAACACTTTCTTACCTTTTCAACACCAACAGAAACTATTTCAACCACACAAGAAGGAGCTGAATTTTTTTTTTTTCCTTTACACCCCTTCCTCACCCTGACCTATTGGAACCACACTTGAAAGCTCGACCGGAGCGTTCAGTGATACATAACTTCCATTTTAGTGAAACAATCCATCTGCTCCATGTGACTCAGAGCCTGCTTTAAGAATGCAATACTGTTTAGGCCAACGGTTGCACCGCACAAAGTGTTTTGTTCACATGCATTCCTTTGGGATGACAGAGCCTATCCACGGCCGTAACGGTTGGGGCCTGTGGTTTTTTTCCCTCATCCGCTGAATGCTGCAGTGACTAAGCTGACAAAAATTCCTAGCCAATTATAAACCCACTTAAAGAGACAGGCAACCCCCCTGCAACCTTCCCTTGCTATCCTATACGGGAAGTTTCTATGTATAGAAAAACATCTCCTCCACCCAAGGCCTGCGTTGATATAAAAGACTTTCTCTGCGCGCCCAACACTTCAAACGTGCTTCCTAAATGGCATCATTTCCCAAAACTATAACCTTTAAACATCCATCTATATCCCTCACACATCAACTGGGAAAAAAAAACGAATTAAGACAAATTGACCCCATAATTGAGTGAAAAGTTAGAGAAGCCATTAATGGGGGAAGATGAGCGCACTGGGAAGAGATGAGCCTGGACAGCTATGGAGCACTGTTTATTAACGAGGGAAGAGTTAAGTGCCTTTAAACCCAATATGTTGGGACCAGGAAAAAACACATCAGGAGGGTCACGCTGGTGCATAAAGCGAAAGTTTGATGCACCTAAGAGCATAAGCTGAACTTTAACTAGCAACAACTGAGAACTTTTGAGTTGCCCCTCAACTCCCTCTCAGCAACCAAATTCCAAAAAGAACACCAGCCTTTCCCAAGAGTCATGTGCTGAATTCATTCTCGCCTACGCTGTCAAGGGCTACAAAAATACACTTAATAATTAGCCTGGGCATACAGAACTGTGCTTTGGGCAGGTAACTACACGTTCACTTTGCCCAGCAAGAAAGAGTAAACAAAAAAAAAAAAATTAATGGAGAGAATGGCACATGGTTTCCAGCTTCAAAAAGCCAGGCTCTGGGGCACCTCAGGACCCTCCCCATTTTATGGGGGGCAAACTCGTTGCTAAATCATTTTTAGCGCTCGGCTGATAGCACATGCACATTCCATTCCCGACGCTCACAAGGAGGGGGAGGAAGAGACAGTCGACAACTGAACCAGGCTGAGTTCACCTCAGAAGAAAAAGGCAATTCAACAATCTGCATTAACATATTATTATCCGAGCATCTTTTTATTAGAAGTTAAATCTCAAGAGTCATAAACAGACTTGAGAAGGAAATCCCACTATTAGTGGGAAAGAAGGCTAAACAAAGGCAGCTTCATGACTGTTAAACACTGAAAAACTTGTTTGCCATGTAAAAACGATTTATGAAAATACTTAAGGACAATTCATTCCTACATTCATGCGTGTTTGGGAAAGGAAAAATAGGAAAATGATTCCTCCTATTCAAAATTTTTAGAGAACGTGATTCCTATCCAGGATTGAGCCTAAGTTTCCCTTTCTTTGAGTCCATTTCAAATTTAATTGCAGATCAGTCATCACAAAATATGTATTTCTATACTTTCCATGAAATTGGGACAACTGGACAGGTGGAGGACAGATCATTTTAGGGCCTCCCACCAGGATAAGAAGACTGCAGCTCGAGTTCATCCCTTGTCTGACATCCATACAAGCATTACCTGTCAAAACTGAAATCCCTAGGAAAACTAGCAACCCGCTCCAAGCTGGACTCATTGCATGGATAAGAGCCACAAAGAACTGCAGAAAATGCTAAGCCAGGCTGAGTCTGCCTTGTCCCTGTGACATCTGCAAGTACACAGCAAAAACACAGCTTTCTTTTAGTTTTACACTTGACATTTCCCTGACATTTTCCCTATAACACTGTTAGCTATTCCCAGCTCCCAGTTGTTTTGCAAATTCATCATAAAATTAAAGCCTAACATTACATCTAATTAACTATCCAATAAAATTGTCTATTCTATTAACAAACATTTGTCTAATACATATCAATGGGGCCTGGAAATCCACGTTGAGCTCATTAATGAAAGATTTGGTTCAACTTTAGATGTGTATTTAATTGCATAGATTTAACATGGCACTGCTGCACAGGAAGGTAAACCAAAAAATTCTCTAAACAAGGCATCATCCTCAGTCTGCTCCAGGATGAAAGCAAATCACGAAGAACAGCAAAGTGTTGCAAATAAAACCAAAAGCATTCCGTTTGCAACCCTAGCTAGCACCAGATTACCAAAGTTCTGAAACATCACTAACACACAGTACCTCTGAAAGTAAATTTAGGATGTTACTGAAGTTTTAAAGCACTTTTTCCCCCCCATTTTAAGTTCAAAATAAATAAGCAACATCTTAGAAATCCTCACTGAATGTGATTGTAACCATCATTACCCTCTCCCCTCTGCTCCACAGCCTCAGGCCCCTTGGGCTGCAGAGTCATTCCCTTCTCCCATGAGCTTCCACATAATATGAGGTTAGACCAGGACTTCTTTTCAAACAGTCCCTGTTAGAAGGTTGTCAGACACACAGTGTGCAATCTGATGATGCTTTTGTATCCTCCTGTAAGGAGAAACTGGCACTCTTTTCTTCCCCAGCCTTTACCACACAGTATCAGAGAAACTGAACTGAGGAATGAACACACACGCAACCCAGAAAACCAGGGAATCACTATTTCCTATCAGTGACCTCCCAACTGCTTTTCTACAGAGTCTTTTTCTGACAGTAAAACAGTTTCTTGGCACAAGACAATTCAAGTAAATCCATTAGAATGGTATCCATGTAAAACAGTTTATATCACTCAGAGTAACTGGGCACATACATTTAATCACCCCACCACTTATGAGGAATTGTAGTGTCATTGAAATCATGGCTTCATTTACATGTTGTGTCATTCCACAATACATGGATTATCCCCTTCCCATCATCTCAAACAACACTAAGAAAAATAAATTTTGCCAATAGCATGGATGGTCACTAAAATGTGGCTACACATCACCTGGTGACCATAAACACACCTCTGGACTGACAAAGATAAAGCAAGGTGAAGCAAGTGTAAAATGCAATGTCTTCAGAAGATGAAAGTGTGTGTGTGTGAATGTGAATAGAAATGATAAAGGGCATTTTCAAAAACTTCAAACTTTTTTTTCATTCTTTATTCCAAACTGTGAGGAAGAGTTCTAAATCTTTTTAAAGTATTTTTAAAAGTTGGTTGTTTTCTCTTTTTTTAGAGCACGTACCAAAGCAGTGGACTGAGCTCACCACATTCATCTTTTCATACTGGAAAATGAAACTCTCAAATTTAAAGACCTCTCAAAACAAACAGTCCTCTACAAACCTTTGTGCCAAAAGAAACTAGGAAGCCACGATGAGTACTTAACATTATCACACAGCTTTTGGTGGCTAGTGCAGGCTGCAAGATTCTTCCCAGGTTATGCCATTTTATAATAGAACAAAGAAAAATGGCAAGTATATATTTGTTTAATTTTAGCCCTTTTCTCAGAATATAAACCACTGCTACAGTAATTAACTGCAGATTGGCCTAAACTGCTCTGCGGCCATTCCAGCTTACTAATTAAATATGCTCTCACAGCCATAATAAAAATTCTGGGAAACCTCTGGCTGGAGAGCAAACTTCTCAGGAGGGGAGCGAAAGTCAGCAAAAAACTTCATTCAGAAGGAAAACACTAACAAATTTTTTTTAACGTGCTCCAGATTTTTCTAACTCAGTGACACCAACTGTGCTTTTTACAATTATTATTTTTTTGTCTGTTTATTCCTTTCAGAAGATGTTTATTTGCTGAAGAGTTTGCATACCAACCAAACACAACCAACAAACAACCTATCCATTTCAAAACATGGTCAGGTTTATACGATACTTTTTTTTTTTAAACCAACAAAGGTAGGATTAGTGTTACATAGACCAGCTTCACTTAACATTATACCACATCTAATTTGCTTGCTGAAGGTGTAAAACTTAAAGCATGTTGTCCTCTGCTGACATATACAATAGCTACTATATGTCAGTGTTTAAGAAAAAAAAAACCAACAAAAAAAGCAGCAAACAGGAAAAAAAAAGCATGCAAACATAATTTTAAGCAAAGTAAGAATAATTTGATTCATCATCTCTGGCTCCCAACTTCTTTCCCTCTCTTCCTGCCTACATGTTCAGTATTTCTAAAGGACAGGGAATACAGTGAATACTCCTCAGAGAGGGGAAGACAAGGAGAGAAAAGGGGGAAAAAAAAAAAAGTGCAGCACATGGTTTTCAGCACTACTCTGCTGAATCAACAGGGAGCAGATTCCCAGCTGGTGCACACTGTAAGCACTGCACAAGTCAATGGAGCCATGTCAAACGACACCACTCAACTGCATTATCTTCTGAGCTCCGTGTAAACAAACAGGAGCAGATTCCGAATATTTGTGAGAATACATCATGTTACTGTCTCCATATGTTTAAACATTTTAGTAGAAGGCACATATGGACCACTCTTCCCACTCACTGTCATTCTCTCCCTCCTGCTCCTCATACACCGTATCTTTTCGGGCAATTGTCAAACCAATTCAAAAATGAATAAGGATACATTTTCATTAAAAACATTTTGTGCTTAACTGCCATCTGCTTCATCGGCCTCCAAATCCTCACATGCCTTTTCCGTGGTCCTCAGTTTCACACACTGGAAAGCTGAAAGTTTTCTCCTGTTGTATTGTACAAGTGAGGTCTACAGGAGCTATTGTTTCACGTCAAATTCACCTCTTTTGAACCAAGTGCTTAATGCTTACAGCCCTAATCCATGTCCTCTCTACAATGCCAGCTTACACATCCTTTTTTAATGCCTAAACTCTAATCTTAAAGCTCCCTCACGCACTTCAGATACTCCCCATCATCGTTTTTATGGGAAGCACGGCTATTCCACCCCCACTGGGAAATACAGGAGCTCTAATTTTCTCTCTCACAAGGGGGGAACCAGCCTGTGCTCTCATCCTGTCCCACAGAAGCAGCAGCTGAAGCCAACACCCCTTTCCTCACAGACATTAACAGCCTGTCTCCCCCATAACCAGACCCCTTGTCTTTTCTCTGCGTAGGGGAAGTATCAGCAAATATTTGACACTGAGCATCCCCAGCTTTACTGAGGGAAAGAAGACAAAAAATTAAGATAGGGGAAAAACCCAACAGGGCACCATAGGTCTTATATACAGATTTTGCTGTTACTTTCCCAAATTGTTTTCCCAGTACATTTCTTATGGCCCCAGCAAGAGCAGAAGTGTCTTAGGAAGCATTAGCTGGACTTGCTTGAAAAAGAACACAAAGGTTACAGTAGACAAGGGATCCTGAACTTCCAGGCAGACTTTCAAGGGTGTAATTTACATTTGGTTTATGCAGGCTTGGAAAGGCCAAGTGACTAAGGCAGCAGACCTCAAAAGTTAATCATCAGCAAGAGGAATACAGAAAACAACCAAAGTTTTCTTTACAGCAGACCACTGGACAGGCAGAGCTAGTGTGTCATCAGACTCAAGTCTTGCAAGGGGTACAGCAGGAACAGTTTTTCTGGTTCTCACATCAACTGCTGAGCGAGATGCAGGCAGCTTCCATAAACCTTTCCAGCAGTCACAACTGCCAGAAAAAAAGAAAAACACAAAAGGCCAGAGTCTCATTTGTATGTCTGGATGCTCAGTTTTTATCTTTTCCATCTCCACCTGTGCTCCAAAGCACAAGCACTGATGCAAACAAACAACTTCAGTACTCTCCTTTTATCTTGAGGGATTCTTCTATGTAGACCTGCAACCCCAGTGAGGCACAGCTGGCATTTAATACAGCAACATAAAAGTAGATGCAAGTCGGAGAGAAGAGAGCATGCCAAGCCCAACACAACATGCTGCAGCTCCAAAGAGAGCAAACGAGTATTGCTGCTGCCTTGGGGCACTCGAAGGTAAAGGAATGTACACTACACAGAAACCAGGGCAACCAAACTGGCAGGAGAGCTGCTGCTGCTTTACTCTGAACCTTAAAAACACCCAGAAAAACTTAGGAGTTACAGTTTCTTTGTAGCTTGCTCTTCTATAGAAATGTCCATGGATTATTCTAAGTCAGACACAGCATATCCTTCCCTCCCTCCTCTCTCAGCATTGTTCCTGCACAAGTTATATTGAAGGAAGCACAAGCGTCTTCCTTTGTTTGTGAGCAAGAAAAAGAAGGAAAAAAACAACTTCCACTCAATGGCAAAACTAAACAGAAGCCAGGCTACCTAAAGTACCAAGTGTTCCCACACAACATTTACCCACCAACCTCAGGTATTTCGGTGTAAAACCTAAACAAGGACAAGAGAGATTTAACACACACTCCTCCACAGAGCCAGAGCAAAGAAAAATAAAAAGGCTCAAAGGAACCCTGAATGATAGAGAGCACTTTCAGCTTAACATTACTGTGACGCACAAGGAGAATGTCAGGGTTAAATTAGATACTGCACTGGAAAAATATTCCCTGGAAAATAACATAGGTGTCAGATCTCTACCAGTAGGAAAACGCCGATTGAAACACTCAGTAACTGAAAAGTCCTTCCTTCTATTCTTTTTCAAGTCTTGTGTGATTTTTGTACTGCAAGAGTCCTCTCCTGATCAGGAGTTCATTGCCAAAGTGCCTGAGCAATCTAGCAGGGGAGACAAAAAGCTTCCTTTGGAACAACTGCACTTTTATACCTTCCTTGTTTTTCCTCAGAGCGGGAGTACTTAGGGATTGTTTTCTTTTCAGATGAACAGCCTGCAAATTTAAAGTCATCTTCCTCGAAGTCAGTGGCTTATCTCAACAAACAGATTAAAACAGGTCCACATTTCTCACTCTTTTTATTGATTAGAACTTGATAATTTCTTTATATGCTGTGTATCCTAAGATACTCTAAACCTAATTGTTTTTCCACACTGTAATGCTCTTAACAAGCCTTTCAAGGCTCTTTTCCAATACTTGCTTTCTTCTTCACAATCTCCCATGAAAGGAGATGAAAGCCTATATGGAAAAAAACCCATTACCTACACCCTTGCCTTCAAAGTCCTGCTATCACAGTCTAACTATGACCTCATTTTATTTAAACAAATTTCTTCTCATGTGTATTTGGGATCTAAATTACTTTAACAGTCCCTCAGATGCCAAAAAAGTTTTTTTGCCCATTACTTTTGTCTACTCCAAACAGGCAAAGCACACAACAGAAAGCAAGTAAGTCATTATATCTCATTAAATACACTCTTGTTACATCCATTCAAACCACTGAGGGGGCAACGAGGTTGCACAGGAATTACCTTGGTCACCCTCTGTAGACAACAAGAGTTACACTCTGTTAATGAAGACATAAATTTGGCCTGCAGGACTCATAGCAACACTCCCCTTGCCCTGGGCAAAGCACAAAGTCTCCCAGTAACAGGCTGAGGGGGTTTCTTTGCTTTGTTTAAAAAACGAACTTTATTTCCTGTAAGTATTGATAAAAGCACATACTCCAAATGCCTTTTTGCAGAGGTATTTTTGGCATGTGTTGACTGAAACTGCCCCACGAGCTACTTTAATTGCAGTTCTAATTGAACCAGAGGGCTCCACAAGCAACTGACGAGCCACTTCAGAAAAAACAACATCTCCCAGTGAAGGTAACCCGAATATAGGTCTGATTTCTCTCACACTGTGGTGTTTCCTATCATTATGGCAGCTTTGGTCATGACTGCATGTGGAATTTAGGAACAGTTCCTCCCAGTGAGGACTGCTTGTAATTAAGCCCTACTGATACTGCAGGGCTCAGCTTTCGTAAAGTTACAGGATGAACTCAAAAAGCCTGCCATGTCATCATCGTGTTACCTGAGTAAACTATGTGCTTGTTTACTCTATTTTTAAAACGTGAGAGGAGATCAGGTTTTGTTTTTGCTAATACTTGCTATCAGAAAGACATAAACCTGCCAGATAAGAACAAAACAGGCAAGTGTAACTTCACCAGGAGTCAAGATATCCATGGACTCTTTGACTCTACAGACTCTACTGTGAAAATTAATGTCAGTAAACAAGTCCTTACGTACAGAATTTACCACTGCAGGAATGTTTGGAGGCACATGCCAAGGGAAGCAAAAAACAAAGTCCAGTTAATGGCCTCGGCACGGCAACAGCTCTGGCACACACAGAATGTCACTTCAGCAGGAGGAGATGGCACTCGATGGCCACCTCCTGCCAAAGCCCTCAAGGGAGGTAAAGCTGCCTCCAGCTTTGCTACAATGGAACTAGGTCCTCACTTATACTTTCAACCTTTTGCACAGGGAAGTAACTCAGGGAGTTGGTTGGGTTTTGTTTTACAGTAGTTGATTTGTTGTTTTCTCTTGTTTTTTTTAATTTAAGTGAGACAAACCTTTACTGATTGGGGAAGAATCTATTTGTGTGGCAACTGTGTAACTCACATAAACTATACACAGCTAGAATAAAAGTTTCAGTTGCTGAAGAGCTTAAAATAAAACCACAATACTAAACCTTTACTTCCAAAAGAGGTAACACAAAGAGGATATCTACTCAAATCTTACTTTTCTGGCAGTGGTTGGTGGTCCAGCAGCGGTAGTTGTACTCATTGTTAATAGATGTCTTCTCACACAATGGCTTCTCTTCCATTGTTCCCGGACACAAGTCCCCACATTCCTTTGGAGGTTTATTCCCAACGATGTAGTTATTGGACACTGCATCTAGGATGAGAGACCAGTCCACCGTGGAGAGGTAACACAGGTCAGAGTTCTTCTCGATCCGTATGGCCCCGCGGGTGATGTTCCTCAAGTTGTGAAGTCCAATCTCTTTAAGATTGGTCATTTCAAAGATAACCAAGGCATAGTTGTAGAAGAGGTTCCTGCCACGAATGACTGTGAGGTTGGGGAAGAGATCACTGAGGCTTTCCAAGCCTGCCACCCGGAACAGCAGCAGATAGTCAGTGATGACAGTGAGCTTTGGGAAGCGGAAGTTGCGATAATCCTCAGCTTTGGAGATGAGCAGGATCTGCAGGAAACCCTCGATCACCGTGCAGTTCTCCAGGCGCTTCAGCTCATGGATATCATTGCGAATGTCGACGTTTGGCCCGCAAACTGAAATGGAAATGGAGGAAGACAAGTGCGTAAATAAGGCATTCCTAAGCCTTTTGAAACTGGAACACAAGAAGGGTATTCTGACGGCCATAAAAGTTTTAAGTTTTAATTAGGTTGCAGTGTTAAAATAGAAAATGAGTGCTTGATTTACACCTACATGGAATATTCATTTCATTTAACCCATCACTCTAAGCACTACCAGGAGCAGCACGGGGATGGCAGCTCTCTCTGTATTCTGCAGCACCCAGAGGAATTTTGGTTTATTACTGCTGATGACAAGAGCTGCATTACACTGAGGAATATAAAGATATACCAAATGCATTTGCACACCCTGCTTCAAATTAGATCATCAATGTGTGTCCAGAGCAGGGCTTGAGCCACATCACTTCAAACAAGTCAGGTAACACAGAAAGTGATCCACTGGTCCTTACATTACAAATTCACTCCCCACCCTGTTTAGGACACAAGCACACAAAGAGGGCATTTCCCAGAAAATTACAACTTAGGCCTCAAATCACTCTTTCTTTCCAGGGTCACACGCCAAACAAGCCCTAATTCTTGGAATACTAGTCTTGCAGTAGGTCAGCAACAATACTAAATCCACCGAAAGCTGGTCAGCACTTCCTGCTCTGTGACTGGGAAGAAAACAAAGTGCTTGGACTTGCAGCACCAAATTCCTGTTTGCATGTTCCAGTAAACCAAGTTTCACTAATTTTGGCACCAAGAGATAAAAAGTCTCTTGAGTTCTAAGAAACACAGGATAAATTTATTTACAAGAACACACAGCATCACAGTGAAGAATCTTTCCTTGAAAACAGCAGATTGAACTCTATGAACTCTCAAGAAAACAATGACCAAAAGGATTATTCCCTAATAAATCCATGTATTAAGTCTTTCCATATTAGAGACGCATCACAATAACAATGTTAAAGGGGCTGGAAGATGTGTGTTAATAATGTAATATTTAGACACATACAATCCACTTGGATGTAAAACAAAGAACTACAGAGTGTAGAGAGCTGTTGTTCTTCAAAACCCTCAGAGCTGGTCTTTGGAAAACATGGAAAAAAGATTCCCCATAAGAGATACTAAGTTGCTTGTAAGCAAACAAAACAAAATGCCTATTTATTTAAGCAACCCAAAATTCAAATAAACCCCAAGCAATTCAATTTTGTGGAAAGGTTCTCTTTTAATGCATGCTAGGCTTAATTATTTTAACATCTTTTCCTCAGACAAGGGAAAGGTCTAAACAAGCACTGGAGCCAAAAAACTTGAATTCTAACTCAGACAAATTGTCCAGAGATTCAGAAATTGCACTGACAATAGAAAGCAGTCCTTCCATCCCACAACACTTATCTAAGGCTAATAACTTAAGCTAACAAAGGATCCAGAGCATGAGCATGCTAAAACCACAGCAACTCTAATACCCAACAAGGACTTAAAGACTTCTAAGTCTTTTAAAGACTAAAGGACTTTCTGGTTAGAGGGACAGCATAAAAAATAGAATAGGGCGAGATCTTTGTTAGGAAACAGATGTTTCTACACAAACTATTACCTAATCTTCCTTCTGTAAAGATCCAAGCTGAAAGCAAAGGCTATTAAATGTGACTTGCTGCACTGAAGTTGCTATGTGCAAGAAAGTTCATTCCCTAGACCCTCAAAAAAAAAAAACAAATACCAAGACTAATGTACCACCAGAAACACTTGGTCCCCATGAGCAGTGAGACAGGAAATCCCCATTTTTGTACACACTAACTCCAGAAAAACTGGACACTGCTGCTGGAATATGTGTCAAGGCTTGAACTTCAGGAAAACATTAAGAAGGGTGAATGGGTTGGCATCACCCAGCTCTAGAAGCCAGATGGAAGAGGGGGAATCGTACAGAACTTCAAGATACTAGATCTACTGAGAGATGCCCTGGTTAGTGCAGAAGAAGTGAAGGGTTCTCCCCTGAACCTGTAGGAAAGACAACCTCAAGCCCTAATAAATTCCTTTAATGAGCTGATACCCACACCTTGCTTTCAACTTCAGAAATCATCTTCTAAAGCCACCAACCCTCCACCCACCCTAGGATGCCCTCTGCCCAAAGGGTATTTACACTCTGACAGTGGCCTTCTCTTGTGTTGAAAAGGCAAGTTAGAACACACAGACTGTCCCCCATTGAACCCTTCTGGTTTCCAGCTCTGCCTGCTGGCAGGCCAAGGTGAACACTATGGCTCCTGCTATGGCAAAGCAAAAGTAGCGGAATTTATTTTCCTGCCATAAAAGTTTAGAAAGCCTAACTGCTCCAAGCCCTTTATTTTGTTAAAGAAATAAAATTTGCACTTGCGCTGACATTTTGCAGGCAAGGTTCCAGAGTGATGGGTTTAAAAACAGCTGAGTTACAATACCCTAAAGAACAATTTGTAAGAGAAATGGCAGCAACCGTTAACTAAAGCATTATATATCTGTTCATGTCTCTGTTTGAGGCTGGGCTTCCAAAGTCATATTGCTTTTAGCTTTATGTTTGTTTCAGCTTGAAAGTTACTTAATTTCAGATATTTAATGCTTTTATAAATCAATGAAATTTCTAGAGCTTTATGGCAAAAGTAAGCACTCACTTGCCTCAGTTATGAAACATCATCCCCTTAATATGGAAAAGGATGAAGTCCAGTGGGGTCCCACATTAGAAACTGATCACAGATGAGTGGCTGTTGACAATTTTGATTTGAGAACTTATTAGTTCATCTAGTGAGTTATATTTTGCAGAACTTCACACATATAATGAGAACTGCAGAGACACAAAAGCGAAATAGGACAAGGATCATGGGCCATCCTGACACTTGGAAAAAACAGTTCCCATTAAAGCAGATATTTTTTTTGAAAGAAATTTCTTTTAAGTTCACATTGTTCACCCGAGTTAATTATACCACAATACATCATCTTTTTCTCACGTTTTTCTCGCTACCCTGAAAAGGATTATATGAAAAACAAATTAATCAGAGCTCAAAGTCAACTCCAATTTCCATCTGGCTGTGCTGTGTTTTCTTTGGATGCCATTTGAGAGAAAGCGTATATGGACTTACAATATAAACTGGTCTGTCAGACACAATGAAGTGCACAGAAAATGTTCTTTAGAGCATTTATACCCCATTTAACAGTTTTGTATATTCCAGTTCAGAGAACTTTTTTAATATGACTAGGATAACTTGCCTTTGTTTCACATTCAATTCAGAATTGGAAATTAACTATTATGTATTTATTTCGCTCACTAACAGAACATAAAAATGCAACAGCTGTTTATTACCCTGCCCCACTAGTTCTGGGTAGATTATAAACACCCAGGATAATTACCAATAGTCAGATTCGTGCTGTTTTCATTCAGCTGCCTACAGATTTCCAAGCCTTTCCTTAAACTGCCTATCATTTATCAGACTCAGCCTAAACCAAGTACCTAATTCAGAGTCAGAAATCTGTTCTTTAAAGACAAATATATTTGTTTGAAAGATAACTCCCCAATATGGTAAAATGCCGAAGAGAAGCAATGCACTCTTTACCCAGACAAACACAAATGCCTCCCTGGAAACAGCTCTTTAGCCCAGAAGTGCTGAGCTCCATCTGATACCCAACAAGAAGCCCACTTGTGCTCTACCTTTCTGGGAGCATCCCATGGGCAAACTGCAGGGCATGCAAACTTCCAAAGGCAACAGAAATACCCACGCCACACCCCAGGCTTCCAGACGACCTGCAGCCCATTCCTACTCAGAGCACAGATTCAAGCCTGCTCATGTAACTGAGATGGGGTCAATGAACTACCAGGAAAAGTGATTGCATGAAACAGGTTCATACGACGAGAGTAATTAATGCTCCTTGATCTGGCAGAGCCTCCTGGCAAGTCCCCGTGTGAGTGGTGCCCTGGCTGGGAGCAGAGCTGGGGCTGTGAATACACACACACACACTGCACCACTGCTGAGGACACCGGCTGGGCAGGCTCCAAACAAGCTGTGTCACAGAGTGCAGTGATCCAGCAGATTCCTCTCCACCTTAACTATGATTTGCCAAAGCTTACTCGGATCATTAAAATCACTTTGTCATGGAGAACTGCCTTGTCACCTTGAGAAACACCTGCTATCTCATCACCATCTATTTACAAACAGCCACTTACTCCACACAGCAGCTCTCCACCAGTTACTTCAGTCACTGGTGACTCCTAAAAGGACTTGGCCATTGCCTTTCAGTGTTTCCCTTATTTCTGCAAAATCTCAGGCTAGCACATACAAAGCAGCAGAAGGCTTTCTGTTCAACATTCACCCTACACTGCAGCTTCTGCCTGCTACACCACACCCCAGCTGGACATAAATTCATCACAGCTAATTCACTATCAATACCAAGGTGTTAGTGGGCAGCATTAACAGCTCACACACTCACTGGTTTTAGTAAGAGAAGGATCCATTTCCTACAACAAGCCATTTCATCATGGTGTAGGTAAAAATTTGTATTCCGCCAGGTTGCTCCATTTAGAAGTTCTAAAGAAACACAACTATATGTTTTTCTCAAAAAAAACCCCACACTCCTCGACATTTTAAGCCTTGCCTTTGACCCTTTACTTTTTTGGATGACATTAAAAGGCTGTACTACACTGCACAGCCTCAACATCCTCTCAACTAGCCAGAAGTTAAAGATGGAGCAACCACCACTGTCTGGCTCTCTCAACACCAGAAGGTCTCAGACAAAGCAGCACCAAGGCAGCTCTGAGTCACCGAGTCAATCCAGCACATCCCTTTCACAACTCTAAAGCCTTTTCAACACAAGTCTACTCCAGCTGGGTCAGGCTTTCCCTAGCAACAGACTCCTTCAGCCTGAGCCGTCCTTTACACCTCTGGAACGAGAATGAGGATAGACAGCCTGCCATGAGCATCTCACCAGCAACCTCGACATCAACTCAAGCTCACCTTTTTCCTGATTTCTGATTTCCCTTTGTTTCCCCTCTTCTGACTTCCCTTCTGTGAGAACTGTTTCCTTTACTTCACAGTAGAGATGCAAAGTTTATCGTAAATGAGGATACCTCCAGTGTTTCAATTTTACAAAGAGCATCCCTTTACACCGGTTGCTGAAAAAAAGCACTAAAGGTGCAGTAATTGTTTTAAATCCATATAGTTCTCCTGTCCAGGGGTTGTAACACCCACTCTGAGGGCCAAGTCTGTGATCCACAAGGTTCCAAAGGGTTCTTTTTTAAGGGAGGGCACGAGGTTGCTCAACTTCTCATCTACCCTGAAATTCTGCACAGTTGGTAACAAGCACAGTGTGTTACCATCAGTGCTGGATGAATTCCCACACAAAGAAAGAACTACAAGGCTTAATACAAGAACACAATTGTGGCTAGTTCTACTTTTAGAGAGTAGCTTGCTCACACCACGGCAGCTCACTTTGCCAATAATGGCTTTTCTGAGCACACTCCACTCCAAGGAGAGGTCGGCTTTCCCAGACAGCAACTGCTGCTCTCTGGTCAGCAGAGAGCTGATGTTACAGAGTGCAGGAACATTGCTCTCTCCCCAGCTGCTCTAATGAAAGAGCCCTGACCACACCACCCCTCAGTAATGTCAGCTCAGAGCTGCGGGTCTTTCTGGGAGATCAGCACATCTTCTGAAGAGTGTTGTTATTTATTCCCAACAGAGCCACTTCCTTTTCATCATGTGTTTTTTAGTTTTAATCTATGGCAGGTCCTCATAAAGAAAGAGTCCAAAACAGCTACTGAATGTGGCTGCAGTCCAGTTGCCCTCATCCCAGATTCCCAGCATGCAGCATCCCTTTTCAGGCAAGCATCTCCAGAGTTCCCATCCCTCTCTCACAACAACAAAACATGTTTACTGCACCAGGTGGATTTAGATCTGCGTAACATACCATGGCCTGCATATTGGCATGTTTACTATCTACTTGGATCAACTCAGTGGAAGGGTTGTCTGCTACGTTGGAAAAAACCTTACGGCTCTAAAAAAATTCCTTGACGACACTAAAAGGTTGAATCATGTTAGGAAAAAGGAACTGAACTTAGGCTACAGCAAATCAATGAGTTTATAGGAAGTCTCCATCCCTCATGACTGTGATTGCTCAGAAGAGAAGCAGAAGGACACATCAGTGAAAACAGAAGGAATAGCCTCAAAATGTGATGCCCATACAGACTATAAACAGGGGAAAGTATAACTTGACCTTAGTTCCTCTCTTCATTCTTGCTCCTAAGAATGATGCATGTTTTAAGGAAGCCATCAGGACTGTCATGCAGCCCTAAAAAAAATCTTCTAAGTGTTATTCAGTCATCACTGACAAGAGAGTCACTGCAGGCCTTTGCCTGGGCCTTCTTTGCTCCTGTAGTTTCAATGACATGGAAGGCAAAGCTAGACAGTCTGAGAAGGAACAGCTTAGCAACCACAATTTCCCTTCAAGTTCATGAAAAGTTTCAGTACAGTTGCACCATTTGCAGACGTAAGGAAAAAAAAAATTACTACTGAAGTCTCAGGATTCTTTAATTGCATACTCTGCAAAGAAGAAATTAAATGTGGAGTTCACAGAAATCAGTGGTTGGAGAGATTGCTTATGACACTTTACATTAACACAGGATTCCACCACCCACTGAGCTCTTGGTTTTGCCTCCGTAGTGACACTATGAATGAGATATATATTTTAGTGTCTTTAATGTACTTACACAACCTCCCACAAAATTTCTGTACTCTCTAAGCTCACCTATCCTGTATGTGTCACATCAATCACTAGATCTCTTCCCAGGGAAGCCAGCTTCTGTGTTACCTCTTGGGATGTCAGAACCAGTAACAAGGAGGGAACTAAATCTACATCACGATTCAAGCTGCTTCCCTACCCACTGAACTATTTCTCTTCACTGACTATACTTCATAAACCTCTTTACATTTACCAAGATCTTATGAAGCTACATCTCTCAGGGTGGGGAGGGGATAGATAAAAGGCACCCCACGACCCAGAAAATGCCAATCATTTTAGATTTTGCTAAGCAAGATCATAACTGAATTTCAACTTCTGTATTTCCAGCACTAGCACAACGCAGCCATCTTTGGCTTTCAAAACATGAAAGGGAATACTCAAACCCAAACAAAACCCCACTGTTTTCATCTGAATATAAGTCCTGAGAACATTCTTGATAACATATTTAAGGCCAAGAAGGAGGGCTTGGGGTTATTTTTTTTTCATTTAATTATAAGTCAAGCTTTGGAAGACAAAGCCAGACCACTACGATCTTCAAAACACTCACGGGACTGGAGATTATATTGCAACATAGCTTGTAATTTCTCAGAAACATAGTCTATTATCATTAATTTATCTCATGCCACTCATCACTCCTGTCAACCTTTTACAGAATTATTTTCGCCCAGATTTGGAAGGAAAAAGCGGCATCACAAGAGACCAAACAAATTTGGTGCAAATACTTTAAAAAGCAACTAGATTCCTCTTCTCCACACACATTGTCCTTGTCTCCCACAGCCCTTAGAAAAATACACACATCCTACTTTAATTTTCTCTTCTGCCACTCTACTAACTATATATTCCAAATCCAAGGGCCACTGTGTTACCACGCTGACCAGAACAAAACATTCACAAAAATAACACACAAAAGGGCTACAACCCACATCACAAACTCAAACTGTCTCTGCCTTTTTGCTCTTGCAATTTTCAGCTGTCACTAGCTAAAGATATCTCTGGCATTGTTGCTTTTCATGAACTTCCTCCAACTTCCCCATAAGTTTACACAAATAAAATTTCAGAATAAATCACGTTTTTGTCCCTCATCTCGCTTGCTTTCTCTCTGCCAACATTTTACTTTGAATGTCAACGGGAACAGCAGCTTAGCAAAAAGGGAGCCAACAAAATGAACTGAGTCCCTTTAATAACACTGATTGATGCCTTCTCTACACAGCTCACCAGAGCAAGGAGGTCTAGAAGTAGCCCAGCTCACGTGAAAGCATCCTCATGACAAGTCATCCCCAAATTAATCCTCTCTGACCAAGACTGCACTGATCTACCACATCCCTCAGGGGTTCCTGTGAAGCCACATCCATTACCTCCTGCTGCTGAAATAGCACATCAGTGGCTCGGCTGGCCTGGATTCCTGCTCATCCTCGTGGGAGCACAGGGCAGGAATGGAGGGAGGATCACATCCAGCCCAGAACCCCCAGCTACCAAAGCCAGGAATAGAAGCACCAAACTTTTAACCCTGATCTGTAGCGCCCAGGTTATGGGCGATGCCTGCAAGATTCTCTGCCGAAGAAGAAGAAAAGAAGACAAGAAGCAAACTAGAAGATGAACCTCATCAGCAAATTCCTCACCCATTAACACCCTGAAAGCCATTGTTTGAACCTTACCATGGCTGGAGCTGAACACACTCAAACCCCTGGCAAGCTGCTCCTGCGCATTTATAGGCAAGGGAAAGCTGTTAGAAGCACCAGCAGAATGCAATTCCAGGACAATTCCCTGCAACACTGCAGAGTCACAGCCTGGTCGAGTTTGCCAGCTTGGGAGAAAAATGTCAAACAACAAAAAAAACTGCAGAAGAAAGCAGATAATGCCTAGATCACTAAAGACGAGCCCCCTCCTCACAGGAGACAGACTTCAAACCTCTGCACTCTTTCTTATCCCACACTGTGACTTCCCTGACAGCACCACAAAATGAGCACGTGCCATTCTACACAAAATATGTAACATGCAAGTGAGTAGGTGGCACGTTATGATCAATAACTATGAGAGTAAAACATTTTTTTAATGGTGCTAATAATGTTTAAATCCAATGCCAGCAGCTTCAGTCTAATGCCTGCTAAAGCAGAAATGGAAGACTGAAATTACAAGCTGTTTATAACACTGAATTTATGTTTCACAATCTGTGATGACAATAGAGCTTAGCAAAAATTGTCTCTCCTGGGGACTGTTCTTTCCACCTTTAAAAAAAAAGTTCTCCACATTATTTTATTTATTTGTTTTTAAAACAGTTGTCTGCACATCCAAGTGACTCAGCAACTGGCTGACAGAAACCTATGGGATATACACTTAGGTAGCCGGGACAAGCAGCCAAATTCTTCCAGAATGAAAATTCATCATGTGGCTGGGCTCAGCAACTCACATTTAGGAAGACTTTACCATGCTCTGAGCTGCCTGCTGGGTTGCCACCCTGCAGTAATCTAGGAAATCTGTGACTCTTTAAAAGCTATTGGGGATTTTTTTTTTTTTTAGTATTATTATTTTCCAAAAATGGCTGGCTAATCAGGCCAGATCATTTAGGCTTCATTAGAAGCAAACTGACAAAACAGTATCATAACACACAATTGCATCCATAATGGTCAGCAAAGGATTTAATAGTGAGTCATAGATCCACAGAAAAATTACAAGTCTGATGCAATTACTCTTAACAATATGCAACACAGGCCCTACTATGCTGTGCTAACCAGCTCTTAAGCAATCAGACACAGAAATCCCACATTCTCTGGCCTTCCACAGCAATGTTTCTGTTTTAACAAACCCAACTAAGGTTTCCATTACTCCTGTATTTCTACCAAAATAGAAATTTAACACAGTGCTAAAAAAAAGAATAATGATCTAACTGAACAGAAGAAAAAGTTAGTGCTATCAAACTTCATATAACAGAACAGGGAGCCCTTCCACCCCTCCCTTCACATCACAGCTACACAGCTTAAAAAATCACACAGGTCATGCTGTAACCTGCTTTCTCAAGGCAGTTAAAATATGACCAACTTGCAATCCCCAAAAAGGGCTTTAAAGGTATTAAATTACATGTATGCAGGTGCTGTGGGGCTTTCCAGCCATGACCTAACTAGATAGAAAAAAGAACCTTCCTCTCCAAACACAAGGTAAAACACGTGGGCTGGCGCCAGAGACCAGGTAACGAGTACTTCAGGCCTTATCAACCAAAAACACTTGCACCAGAATACAATTTAAGGCAAATATAAACCAAAGTAGCTGTACCAGGAGGAGTTCTTATGTGAACTCACTTTCCTGGTGAATTGGATGCTTCTGACTGGCTTTGAGTATCACAAACACAGCCCAGCCAAGGGAAGTGTCCTTTACAGCGCAAGGGCAGCGTTCACACAGTATTCATTGTCTCTGAGGCATCACAGCACAATAACCACGGAAAAAGAGAACCAAACACCTCTGTGATACCACTCAAGGTGAGTCTCTCCTCAGACAAAGCACCCTTAATGCACACAGGTGAGAAGCTACCAGATAAACAGGGTTATGCATGGGAAACCAGAGGTCTTTAGACACAGCCAAGCACCAAACTCCAGGGGTTTCATTTCTATGAAAATACAAAGAAAGCTTGAGTACAGGATTTTCCATGTATCTGTGCAGGTATTCTGATCGGCAATTAATTGAACCTTACTGTAAAACAGTAAAAATAAAAAATAAAATTTAAAACTGAAATATATATAACTTGTTAAAAGAGAAGGGCCAACTTCCAGACACTCTCCACACTTATATTTAAGGTGATATTTCAGCCCATACTGTCTATTTTACATTCACATATTGCCCGAGACATTGGATTTCCAACCTCAAACACACTTCTAGACACTGCCTAGAAGCGCTGAGGGTGATGCACGATGCTGCAATTCTGGTGAGAACAGTTCTGGTATTTAACCAGCCAGGCTCTGCTGAGTTCTATTGCTTGGCAACTGCAATTCCTTTCATAATATCCACTTTTATCAGAAGAGCACTGGAATGGCAGAGCAAGCAGGAGAATTGCCACTCACCCTCTGGTAGGTGCTTCTGGAGAGCCTGGGGTTCTACAGGTTGCCCCAATGGATTTCTAATAAATCCCCCCGTGAGAAAGCAGTGGGTCCAAGTGGGTGACACAAAAAAATCCATGGCACCTTTCATTCAGCAGCTCCTCATCAGGGATTATCTACTCCACCCCCTTCTCAGCCAAAACTGGGGGGAAGAGTGTTGCAAGAAGGGTGTTGCAAGACTTTGGGGGGAAGAGGATGCAGGAAGTCACAGGAGATGGGACTCAGGCAAACCAAGCAGCAATATCAAACCCCGATGCTGCTCAGGACACTCCCAGCTTCAGGAACCTCCCCTCACTGGGATCTGCAGCAGCACATTTTTACTCCAGAAGGTAAATCAAGGCAAGACCAAGATGGAGAGCTCAGTCTTCATTACAGTTTTTACCCTTTACCTTGTATACACACCCCACTCCTACCTAAAGGCATAGATGAAGAACAAACACTTAACCTGATTGTAGGCAGCTACCTGCTACTATTTCACTATTTCTTCTGGTCATGAAGAAGATAATGTAAGAAGTTAGAAGAAATTTGAGTCAAAAAGATGGATAATATCAAAGAGAGAAAAACAACCAAGCGAAAGTTTTGCTTTGTTTTTACAGTGGGTATCTACAGAGGGATATATACAAAACAAGATTTTAACTCAGGCATACAACTTTAAAGTCATCTTTAAAATTAGCTTGTTGTGTTCACTAGGAAAAAGTGGATCTAAACATGCTTTTCTAAGTTTAACCTGAACTGATTCTTGAAAACCACAATGTTTTGAAAGATCACTATCTTAAAAGACCTCATCCTCTCAAAAATCAATTTTTATCTTGGGCAGGGGGGACATGACACACCAGAAGTTTTTAGACTCAAATGTTCTTAACTGCAATAGAACTTAACTGCCATGACCTGATTGATGGAATTAAAATAAAAATGTCCTCCCTGGAGGAATTGTGTATGGGCAACTGCTGTCAAAAGGTGTTTTAGCACTGGAACACCTGGAACCTCAGCCTGCTGAGCAGGTGTGTTTCTTCAGCAGAGTGTTAACAAATGTGCACTACTTAATATTTAAATTATTATAGAAAATATATTTATAATTAACCTATGATAAGAAACCTTTCCTTATAGAACTAGGATTAAAAATTAAACTGAACTTTATCCACTGCAACAAATAAAAGGAGGAACTAGACAAAGGGAAGCAACAGAAACCACATAAACCCTGTAATACACTACTAAATATATAAACCTAAATTACATATTCTTTAGTTTCACTGCATTCAGAAACCCTTTTATCACGATAACAATACAGACACTTTACACTCTGCAAGATAGACAAAAAAATATTAGTTGATGCTCAATAAATGCCATCTCTCAAACACAAGGACCACCCAAAAAAGTAATTCTGAACATCTCCTGATGAGAAGGAACCGGCACATGGGCAGAAGCTGCTCACAACACTTTAGAATTAGGCTACATGACTGCATCAAAGCAAACCTCTCTCTGGATCCAGACTACTACTGGACTCAAAAAAGTTTTGGTGAGCCTGTTTCCTTTGGACACAAGGGAAGTTTCACCAAGCCCTGCAATCCCACAGCTAATTATAGCACCCCACATCCTTCCCCACCATCATCAACAGCAAAACCAGCTACCAATCTGTGAGGTATAAGAAGAATCTAATCTCCACTGTGCCACTACAGCCACCCCAAAAAAAGGCATTTTTCTGCCTGTAGTTATGATTTGCCTGCCCAAACAACATTAAGTCCCATCAACCAAACAGCTCCTGCCAACACAAGCTGTGCTGCCAGGGCGGGTGTTCGGTGGCACAACCGCGCTGAGTAACGGTGCCACATCCATGTCCAAACACAAAGCCTTAAACCAAGCCAGAGAAAGAAAAACATAAAGCAACAGAAGGGGAAAAAGCACAGGTAAAAAGGATTTGGACAAGAACACCCTCCTTTCCAGCTGCCAGCTTGAAGAAGAACTGGTGCGGGAGCAGAGGTGACGGACAGCCCTCGGCCTCGCCTCACCCGTCTGACAGCTCCGCCGGCCTCGCTCCACTGTTGTGAAAGAAAACCACGGTATTTGTGCAAGGCTAGTTGGTTCCATGTTAAGAAAACACATCTGAGCCGACAGTGCTTTGCTTTACCACATGCCAGCTTCATTCAGCTTCAGAGTCAGAAACCAGGACTCGGTCTCCTTATTGCCTCCACAGTTAACCAGCAATTTAGGACACAGACAAAGTCCTGAGCTCTCGAACCACCCCCAAATCTGTGAAAGGGCCACACTGACTTTAACAGCAAACTTCTTTTCCATGGAAAACATGAGTGCCCTAAGAAGGTGGTCCCCAAGTGACAGGAATGACTGTGCTGGGTAACACTATGTAAAGATATGTACAATGGAACAGATAAAAACAAAGAAATTCGAAGGAAGCGACCTGGAAGCAACCTTTGTTTTGGTGTGAATTAGTGCACACCCATGGCCAGGAGAGGTGAGAAACAGGAATGGGTCTTAATGGAGACCGTTAATTTATTGAAATGTCACAACTTAGAGAGTAGCTGTGACTAACAGACCCAGTGAGCTCCAGGCAGCTAAACCAATCCAAAGGAGGATGGTTTATCAGAAAGGAAAGGCTGGTCAAAAGGAAGTAATGAAGCAGATATGCATCAAAGAACAAAAAGCAGGTCTGAGCACAGAGCCAGAAGCAAGACTGCACCAGAACTTACAAATGAAGTGTAAAACATCAGACTTGGCAATCCTTCTGCCAAGGAATTATTTACCACACGACGATCAATATTACAATACACACAGAGACGAGTATTTTTATCTCAACCTCCATTTGACCCGGTGGGAGCTACAGACACTTTCTCACACTAATTCACATACTTCAAGGAGAGTCAAGATGGGAAAAAAAGAGTTGGAAGCATTTCAGGTTCTGTCTCCTTTCAGCCCATTTTCACTGAATCATACCAAAACGATCTGAGGAAACAGTTCAGAATTGATTTGTGCTACCCGAGACCTGATCAGCAAAGCAAAATATTCAAGGATCACAGGAAGAGGTTTTGTTCATGCATTGAGCCAAATCCTGGTTGTGCTGTCACTCCTTTCAAGTCTTTGCCCTTCCTTCATCACATCAAAAGCATCTCTTAAAAATTCCTCTGAAAAGCCTGGACAAGTGCCTGAACTTCCAAGATCTATTCTCTACAGCCCTGAGCAAGAGTGATGGGAAATAAGCTTTCCTTCTCAATGGCTACTTTTAAGTTACAAAAAAAAAAAAGGCAACCACTACTAGACGTATTACAAATTTGTAAACTGCAGCTCAGAAAGCAGGGAAGGAGGGGAAGGCAATGGAGGGAGGAAGAAGAGGTCTGATTTTCAGACAATCTACTTGAAAAATCCTTACTTCAGTGAACTGGCAAATAAGGAATTTCAGATGTGTTAGACATCTTGCTTCTGAAACACAACCACGCTAAAGAGAAAAGGGTTAATTATATCCCTTATGCTCCAGAGTATTCCAACAGGCTACGCATTATGTTCTTCTGAAGGGCAACCTGTTCTTTTATTTATTGTTTAAAGCACAAACATAAACACGAAGTGTCCAACCCGAAGGTGGTGATTACCACTTTTACTAAAACAGAAATGCAGGGCTGCAGGCTTTCTCTGCTATAAAGCTTTTAAACCTGTTCTGTTCCTCTGACATTTTCCCCCCTCACTCTTCTCTGATAGAGATCACAAAAACAACTAAGACATCTGACATACAGGAGAACATCCTGCTGATTAAGAGAAAACAAGAGCACATTACTCTTGAGAGGATACAAAGCACCACTTCCTAATGCGTTCTACTCTGTCAGCACAACAGGCTTCTTGTCATTTCAAAGGGAAACTGGTCATATTGATTTTTCCAAAACACAAGTATTATAAAAATATTATACATTTAATTGGTCTAACAAAGTGCTCTTGTAGTGGGGCACATCAACAGAGATCCTACAAGGCAAGATATAAGGTATCAAGGTGTGGTTGTAAGTATTTAAAGATTCTCTGCAAGCAACAGCATTGAGAACTGCCAAGATTGCTCCTCATAAAGCTTCTTGCAGCTCCTTTAAACCTCAGTACGACTGAGAGGTGTCTTTTAAGTGTGGCAGCTCTTACTCCTGAATTCACAACACCCTGAACAAACATCATACTCGGCTGAAAACCAGTGTCCTTTCCACGCCTCACCAAATTTCAACCATGCAACTCAGTGCTTCATGTTTGCTCAACTTTTTCTAGAGGAAAGGAAAGTTCTTTACACCCTCTCAGAGCAATTTATTCCTCTCGTTGTTCCCTTGCAAAAGCCAGACCAACTGAATCAGCTCCTCTGACTGAAAACCACACACCCTGCCTGTCAGGAAGCCTGTAGGATTTTTTTCCTGTTTTGTTTACAAATTCAAAAACTGAGCTGTTCTCAGAGAGCAGGGTAAGCCATCTCTTTTTCCCCCATTCCCAGTTTTCTACTCCTAATTATGGTAATATTGGGTAAAACTTGTACATGCTTTCCAATGAAAGCCTTCTAGTTCTTTATTTCTGTTTTAACACATCAGAGTGTATGAAAGTGTACAGCCAGGACAAGTTTGAATGGTTCAAAGACCATCTGAAAAGTCACTAGGCAGAACATAGGTTGTTACTTCCCCTTTCAGAATACCCCTTCAGAAAAATTCTTTAACATCAGAATTTTGTGAGGGATGCAGCAGAGAAGCATCCTCCCACCTCCTCTTAGTCCTCCAGGGAGCTAAACTAAGTTCTCTCTTCCCGAAGTGATACTGCAAGGCTTCTTTATAGCTTGCTTCCAATATAACTCAGAACAGTGTACATCCTCCCTTTAATTTCTTCCAACAAATCCCCTTTCACCAGAATTTACTCTCACATATGCAACGTGGGCAGAGTCTAGTAATGTGACTTAATAGTTCCTAACAAAAAAAAAAGGATTTTGCTAACAGCAAGTTCTAGGAAGGAAAAAAATAAATTTTAAATCTTACCTGTATGTTACCTCAGTGTTTCTAATTAGTATCTGTCAAAAGAGCATTTCCATCACAAGAAAAGAACAAAGCTGCAGAATGACAGACAATTTGCCATTCATCAAAAGGTTAACTGCAAACAACAACAGACACACAAGATGTTCTGTGTCCCACACCCCACTGCTGTCCCTGCATCCCCCCTCTGCCACTGTGCAGAACTCGTGCTGCAGCCTCTGGGCACCGCCACAGCAAACGGAACTGGGAGCATTCAGGACAGAATGGTCTGAGCCAAGCAACAGAAACACAGGTCAGTCAGACAGAACTGCAGTACCGAGCAGACTAATGAAAACTTTAATCTTCAGCTTCTATCCTTAGCCACTTAGGACACCTCTTCCCCCCACCTTGCTGCGGAGCGAGCGTATTTTAGTGCGCGGATTATCATTCCCTGGAGGTAACTCAGCTGGCCAGACCATCGCACACACCTGTTCTCACTGCAGACATCCCTGCCCTGACACCCAGGGCAGCGTTGAGTTACTTCAGAGAGAGTCACTTCCACATTCCACCCTCAAACTCCCCTCCAAGAAGTGATCAGTCACTCTCGGCTTTCACACTTCAGTAATTTTGGAATCAACAGGAAATGGAGATCAATTGTGATTTTACCAACTCAATAGTGACTCATCATTCAACTCCCTGTAGCCTTCAAATTCATCTGTGAAGAGACGTGATAGCGAGGCCAAATTAAAAATAGCAAATCTGGCTCGCTCACAATTAACGCTCACTTGTCCATCGGTTTTGCCCTGGATTGCGACATTTTCAGGATTGCGACATTGTGTCCATCTTGCGTCAGATCCCAAACGCACTCACAATTTGTCTTTCTCAACTCAACCAGGAAAAATAATCAATAGGAAAATTTATTATATAAACCCACCGTACCACACCCTCTAACATCCATCCATCCCTCAATTTGAACACATCTAAATAAGAGTTAACTCTGCCTATCAGTGTCCCCAGCTACTGACAACGAATCTTCTATTCTTTGTATTAAGAAAATCCTCTCAAATCATTAATTTCTTTCTGCTTACACAACCTTCAAGCCAAAAAAAAAAAACCCCACATTTGCATGAAATCGAAAGTCAATAAAAAACAATTATTTCATTTACAAAAATAGAAAATCATTTTATATAAACCACTTAAATGCATTCTTCTAAAAATAAACTTAATTACAAATCTAACATGAAATTGTAACAGCATATATTAGGGCAAATGCCTACTGTAATTTAAATAAAATAAAAATAGTAAGCATATAATTTACACCAAAAAAAAGTTGGGACTGGTGAATTTGCTGTTCAGCGTTCTCTTGGAGCCACCCTTTGATGAAATGCTCAGAGAGATTTTACATTCAACAGCTACTTCTGCAGTGCCTCATTTCAGTTTACTCCAATGGTTCAGTTCAACAAGCTCTTAATCCCAAATTAAAAAGGACTCCTGCATGGAAACCTGTGAAACAGTCAGTGGGCAAGATCTATGAACTCTAAACTTTTGAGGAACAATGACAAACTATTTTTTCTGTTTATTTTTTTTTAATCATGCCTCTCCTTCACACTTGGAGTTTTAATTAAGTCTCAAAACCCAGATCTTCTGCATTTCAATTAAAATTCCATTTCCATCCAAATAAAAAAATAACACAAATGAGAAGTAATCTACCAGAAAATACATCATTTGCCATTTTGTCACTTAAAAATGTGAAAATTAAGGATCTGAGCCAATGCATCCAAGGCATCTAATTATTTACATGAATTTGTAGAAACACATTGCTATTCACTAGCAAAAAGGTCTGTACTTTCAAAAATGGCTGTTTGTGAATCAGAGTTCTAACAGCTGTCAGTCATTAAAAAAAAATCCAACTAAAAATACGCAAAATGAGATTAAAACTGTGTATTCAGAGTGAGCTTTTCCTGCTTGCTGTTATAAATCACTATGAAAACCATTTACTCCATCCCAATAAAAGAAAAAAAAAATACATGTCATTAGTGCTGAGGCCTTCATACTAAGGAAGAAACAAACTTTGAAGGATAAACTGGACCAAAATTCACATTTTCACCAGAAGATTATAAAGCCAGACGACCCCACCCCCTTCACAGTGAGAACAGAGGGGAATGCACACAATCAATGTGTGCAGACATCCTAAATGGAGCATTCCTTCCTCCCCCTGCAAAAATCAGTAACCATGACACGAAAATTACATCCCTCCGCTCTCCCCCTTCTCCCCATCAGAGGATTCACCTCTTCCCATGTCAGCAGCTCTGGGAGAAGCTGCAAGGGCACTGAACACAAATTCAAGACCCTGGGAGCAGGGATGGTCATGTTGAGCTCAGAGCAGTATTTTCATCCTGCAGCGAACAAGGGCTGTGCCACACGTGCAACAAGCAAGAAATGCTGAATAGCTGCACACTTCCATGAGCAGCTGCTCGTGAAGAAGGGAGAGAAATCCCACGGAATGAACAGAGAGCATCCCAACACATCCTCACAGCGAGGCCAAGCCACGCTCAATCCTCCTCAACTTTTGTTTCATTCTTGCTGCACATGACACCAGGTAATGCTCAGAGTTGCCTGTGAAGAGCTGGGTGTATTTTTAGTGGAATATACTATCTCCTTATCAGTCAGCTGATGCCAACACCCCCATGCTCACACTTCAGCTCCGAGTACAGTCATCGAACGCCTGGCAAGGAGCAGCTTCCCAGTGAAAGTGCTGTCACCTGGATGACAGAGTCCCACGAGCATCCCAAGTCACGTCCCTGATGCAAAAACTAAGCCTTTAACCACCCCCCAAGGACAGCACTTTCTGTATTTTACAAATGGGGAGGGAAATACAGACACCCGGAGGAGGAATACAATTTCTTCCCAACCCTTCAATACTGGCAGCTCCTGAAGCACGAGATGTGATCACTCCCTATTTTAGCATGCATGACTACCAATGCTCACACAAATTATCTGCTTCCTTTTAAAATCCAGCATTTAAAATTACAGTATTTAACTTGAGGCTTTTCTATCCAGCTAGTGGATGGATAAAGGTGAACGCACTGGTAGCAACATCTTGCTATGCTTTATTTGATCTTCATTAGAAAGGAGACCCTTGCTCTAAATTTTTATTTTACAAATCAGTATTTAAATCAAATCTGGAAAGAAAAACAAATGTGAACACAACTGTGCAGCATTACAATACAGCATCTGATTCCCACATTCCAACTCTCTTGCTCTTCAGCACTGCAATGTATTACAGACAAATTTAAAAATAAAGTCACTAATATCAACTACAAAGACACCAAGAAAAACCTCAGACAGTGTTGGCTTAGCCAGTGGAATGTGTAATTCTTGTCTACATACTATCACTTTCTTTCATGAAAAATACTGGAAATATCTTTTTGCCAGGTTAACCAACTCTGACTTCAATCTCGCTGACATTTCTTAAGTAGAGCTGAATAATTCCATTCATATGCAAATGGTACAATAAGTCGTGAGTAGCAGCATTTGCAGCTCCCTCACAGAGATGAGCATTTACTCTCCCCAAGTTTCATCTGCAGCAATGTACCCAAGATGATATCGGACCCAAAAGGTACAGCCCCAGCAATTTACACAAGGAATACTTTCAGCCTTGATGTTGGCTGGGTTTTTTTTTTTTACTTTGTGGGGTATTTTCAAATATTAAAGAGATGAAAGAATCAAGAACTGAGATTGCATCTGTTGCCATCACAATTTAACCACAGTCCATGTATTTATACAGTGGAATCTCCAAAATAACACTGCATCTGTTAAGATGACAGTGTTTTTCCATGGGCTGCGCTGTGCTGTAGCGGAGTTACTCTCAAGCTGCTTCTTTTGAAGTGCTGATTGCAATGCACCCCAAATTCTTTTTGTAATCTTCCTCAAACGTGCTGAATTATAAAGCTGTTGTGTTCCTCAGTGTGGCTTGGGAACAACAAAACCCTCATACATCTCATCAGTGGGCTTTTGGCACTGAAGCCTCACAGCTAATGCAACATGTTTATTTAAACAATGAACTACCCAAAGAGCTGCACAGCCCGTGTACAAACAGATGTGTGTTTCATGTGTGCTCTGCTGCAGCCCAGAACCTCCACCACACACACTCCACTGCACTTCTCTGTGCCTCATTTCTGCAGGACAACAACTGCACCGACTTGGAAGGACTTTTGTTCCTCCACTGGCCACTTCAGAACCACAACGCATCTAAGAATATCTAAGAAAAGTGACTCTCGTACCAGAATTTGAATATTCAATATATATGTCCTGCCTCTTGTTGAGCCATAGTATCAATGAAAATATTTGTCCATGTAGCCAGCCTACTCCAAAGTGACAAAAATATAAACATTTTATTAGCACGCGCACAAAAAAAAAAGAAACAAACAAACCTTCAGTCACTCCGAGGCAGGACCCCGGCAGGCTTAAGTCAGTCTCTAACCAAGCCAAGTCTCAAGTTTGAAATAACAAACTTGGTTTTCTTACACCCTATTTCTGCTCTTTTCTACAGGGACAACTGCAGAGAGTCCAGCTCCATCATGGGTGTGTAGTTGCAGGGAATACCAGCATCACTTAATAACACAGCATCTCCACATCCAAGGTGCACAAGCAACAGGACTAACAGGCCCTTTGACTTTTTGCATCCTCCTCCACATACAAGTGGTCGTACATCCCACTAGTCTGCAACTTCCCCCAGTCTCCCACCTCTCAGGTCTGAGGAAGAGGAGCAAAGAGCACAGAGTAACAGTAACTTACAGGTATCTCTGAACATAGCTGAATATTCACTCATTCCATACATCCCAGGAGACACAGCGTTTGCAAGGGACTGATAAATTTACATCCATCTCACAAAAAAGACAAAAGCTTCAGCCACAATGCACTGAAAGATGATGTTAGCTGCAATCAGTACAGCATCACAAGCTGCTTCCACCTGCTGGGATCCAGAACAACCAGAAAGAAGAAACAGCTAATCCAGCAATGTAAGTCAGGCACTATCATAATTCCAGTGGGCTCCCCCTCCTATCCCAGTGGAGCACTGAACTCTTAAAATTTGTGTCATCGCCCTGCTGAATTTCTCTTAACTTCTCAGCTAAAAGAAAGGTGGAACCACCTGAAAGCTTAAAAAAAAAACAATCCATGCTATGTAAACCAAGCAGTATTTTGGAGAATGAACCAAATCCCCAGTGGGACACATGAAATTTGACTAGGGAAGACAACAGTTTAACTACACATTAAAAATCCCAGGAAAGAGAAAAAAGAACACAATAAAACTATTTTCTGCCCTGGCAAAGAGCACGGGGACAGGACAAACAAGGAATTTCCATTGCCATTTCAACTCTTCACACTTCAGCCAAGTGTTACTCTGAGGTCAGCTGAGCTGAGCAAACACGTGTCCATTCCTACCGTGCAGGGCTCCTCACTCCCTGCCCAAAACGAACAGAGTGCACTTCTCAAACCTTTCAAGGCTACTCTCCCACAGACAGACCCAGGGGGATGTGAGAAGAGCAGCAGGGAAGTAAAAAGTACTATTTGTAGAAGGTCAAAATGTGGAGATGACTCTAAACTGAAGCCAATGGAAATAACAAGGAAACCAGCCCAGTGAGACCCAGGGATAAAGCCCTTCCCTGTAAGCACCAGCCAATTCTCTTGTAGAAGGTTGATTACAGACAGTTTCCAGGGGCAGCTGTCACCAGATCTTTCTCCAAAATGCTGATTCCCTTTGACTAAGGCTTAAGATTTGAACTATCCCTGTCTACAAGACCTTTCACTTTCAGAAAAACTTGTGATCATTTTTATGGCTGCTCTATCACACATCATTATGGGGGCTTTTTTCCCTATCCCATAAACTCCTTCGGGAGCTTGCTTCTCAAATATAATGACCTGCCTGTCTACAGAATCAGGAGAATCAGCACTGTGTCAATTTATGTTTGGGGAAGCTGTTTCTGCATCCAAGAGATCTGGAATTCTCCTTCCCCACCAATAACCCTTTCCAACGGTTCAGCTCTTGCAAAGTTTTCCAGCGAACACATCCCAGAAACACTTCTCAAGTACCACGATCTACATGCAAATCAGACACAGCGTCCCATTAAGCACAAGCACCTTGCTAAAACACCTCTTACAAAGCCACAGCAATGCTAACAGAGAAGAGTAAATAAAACAAAGCGATGCCACCCTCACCTCAGCAACACACAGCTACCAGCAGACCCTTTCAACCGTTGTGCTTACAACTTTTCATCCCATAAATGCTCTCCCTGTTTCAGCAGAAATGTGTCTGTAACTAAAAACAAAGCGAGCACCTTGGTCCTCCCTGCAGCTTCGTCTCATCTGTCTTACATAAGAACTGCCACTACACCCCAGTTTGAAGATAATGATGTACTCTCACTTGAGAATCACACACTCAGCTGCAGCTACCTACTGTATTCCAGTAGTAACAAATGGGAGAGATACTTCAAAGAGCACATTATCCCAGCTCTAATTTATGCATGCTCCCTCTTACCATCAAGCCATTTATTTTAAACCTGTCAGATATACTTGTAACGTAGCATCATGAATAATTTAAAAAGTAATCTGTATAAACCAAGCTTATAAACTTAACAGCAGGTACAGTACCTTTCATTCAAGCAGACTGCTCTCTGATAAAGTACAAGGGATCTTTGACTACTTCAGCATGTATTCATTTCATGCATTCTGAACTTCAAAAAATTCTTCTTTCCTGCCTCCAATCAAACTCTCAGCTATTTGAACAGCATTGTGTAAGGAGCTCACTTAAATGAGTAGTGTAATAATTTGCAAATTGTTCATATTAAAAGAAAAAAACTACGAAGTTGCTGGAAACAGTCAGTAAAAATGACCCATCACCAATTCAACAGCAGGGGAAAACCACTCATGTAAAGTTTGCCTCTGTCATTAAAAACTCCTAATATTTCCTGCATCTGCCTGATGTTGTCACCTTCTGACACTGCTCCCAGCACAGGCAGAAGGGATGTTCAACAAAGAACTCCCAAAAAAAGCCCACCTGTTAGGAGAAAGTGTTTTGATCAGTTGATGCTCACACTTCCAAGTAAACAGAGCTATCTTTACAGCATGTAATGGCACCAATAAGGGGTTGGAGATAACATTCCCTGACCGGTCACAGAGCTATTGCAGCAACGAGTGCCTTGCTGGCAACACAGGCAAACAAACTCATTGGGGATCTGCCCCAAACACACACCTTCACAAACCAAGTGTTCACAAAAGCAGGGAACACACTCCGAATTTATAAACTATGATGGTAAAGTACATACACACGCAGTTTGCCTATTTCCTGCTTTAAAAGATTTATTTGTATTGTGTACACTTGAAAAAAGTCAACAATGAAACAAAGTCTTAAAACCCAACCTGGTCTGCACTTCATTGACAACGGGAATTACTGCTCTAAGTTACTATTAAAATGATTTTGTGCTGCTGCAGAACTGTACATTTGCTGTTCTACCCAATTATTTACTAGTGGATTTGGTCCTCTAAAGGAATAATCTTTGTACTTTATTGGGGTGTGAGATCCCTTCTCCTCAAATAGGTCAAAGACAATAGTCTCATTGAAAAATTTATCTGGGAAGTCAGTGAAATATACAGATGTTTGCTTCTGCTCATACCATCGAGTTAACCAAGAATGAAATAGACTGGAAATGCACAGGTCTGGCTATTCCTAAATAAATAAATAAAGTTCTGTTACATTAAAGCTTGGGAGTCATATGTAAATCAATCTGTAAATAAAGAAAACAATTTTGCTTTTCAGCACATTTTAAACAATCTTGTGCCACAACAGCAACTTCCTGAGGATATCAACACTGAAGAAGTTAATTGGTGTCTTGCAAAATATCCTAAGGGAATGGCTCGTGTTTTGCATTTGCAAAGGTTAGAAAGCAAAACTTTCAGCGATAAGGGTGAGTTAAATCTTCACAACACACCCGGGTTTGCCAGAATGCATCTCCTTAATTAATTAATAAGGCAAACTATTATCAAACTCAGTAAGCAACACCAAGCCCTGTCTAAAGGACCCAGAGTCTATCTTTGAGTCTGGGGACTCGGTACAGCTCTGTCTGCAGAGCACAGAAACATATGAATGAACACTGTGTGCTGCTGATCGTTTGTCGGTCCTCAAAGTTTCTCTCAGACAGTTCTGGACACAAAAAAAGACAAATATAGTACTCCAGAAATCAGTCCAGATTGTACCTGTCATGACTTGGCTAAGAGGGAAAAAAAAGCAGCCCAAAAAAACCACACACAAGACAGGCTGGCTAACAACCACCAATGTGTCTTCATCAACTGCTGTTTGTTGAGTTCTGCTTTTGTACAATAAAAAAAATCTGAAACTATTCTTTTTAAAGTGGCTTTCATAAATCATAAAAACTAATCCAACTAACCTACATAAAGAAGCTGTCTATACAATTTACAGTGATAGAAAAATTATACATGTCAAATAGATCAAAATACTAAAACAGTATTTCTACCTTTCAAACACATCACTGCATTCCCAAAGTCTTTCTGCACACAAACTCTTAAAAGCAGCACGTTCCATTAGCACCAAAGCCCAGAAACCTTAAAAGCTCAGCTCCGTCAGGAAGATCTAAATTAAACTGCAACTACAAATCTGCAACAACTTTAATTATGAGACTCCCGAGACAATTACTTAAACTGCAGCTTTTTTTTAAATTTAGCATCCACAATAGTTTTCAATAATAAACTGCAGTTTACCCATTCCTATGTACACACTCACACATAAATAAAAACCAGCTGCTACTTGATAACATCCGAAAGCATTTCCAAATGTGAAAGCTTTACACTAAAATCCAAGCAAGAGTCTATTTAATTTCATAAACCAAAGTTTCAGGAACTTTTTCAGCAAGTTGCCATCAGCTTTTCAAGTGCAATAATGCTCATGAAGTTTATTAATTTAACTACAGATAATTCAGATAAATACATTAACTTCTTAAAAATAATTTAATATAGCACATTTTGTAAGTTATGAACTTCAGAGCCATTACAGATGATGAGCTAGATAAGTTGTTTGCTGTGTGGGATCACAAAGTTAACATCCAGTGTGAGAAAAACAGGTTTCCTGCATATATTACTGCCTCTCCTCTCAATTCAGGACCATAAACAAACTTCTCTACAATGAAGTTTGCGGTAGCTCACAATTCACACAGATGGAATATACACACAATATAATTAATCATTTAGCAAAACTGCCTCTTCTGCTCTCACTGAGATAATCGTTCCAGTGATCACTGGTAAAATCTACCTCAGAGTAAAAGGAAAACAAAAATTACCGGGGAAGACAAAAAGCATTAGTTAAACATGAACTGAAATTTAAAGCTAACAGTTTCAGCCATGAAATGGATTTTAATTTTAAATGTTAGATGCCTAAAAAAATCTCTCCTCCAAGATTTCCTTAGTAAATGCCAGTTTAGCAGAAAATTAAACAGGATTTAAAACAACTTTTCCCATGGTAACACATACTGATAAAAATTAATTATTTACCAATGAAGACAGATTCAAAAATCATCAGATTCAAATGAGGATGTTCTTTAACACACAATTTTGTGTGTATCTTTCAAGAGGAGAACAGTTTCAGCATCACTGGTGTGTGCTTGCTTTAACTATACCCTAGAATTAGTTTGGAGGAACAACATATCAGGGAAAAGCTGACACAAAAATTAACACACTAATTGATCAAATCTGAGCAATTTCCCTATTAAACCAAATAAATCATGTCTTCCGTTGTGCTGCAGTCAAACGAATTGATCTGTCTTCTTGCTCTTTGCAGTCCCTTGCTTCCCTCACGCCTCAGAACGTAAGAACTAAGTTAAATTTCCTTCACTTTACACACACAAAAAACCCCAGTGTTTCTCCTTCAAAAATGTAGGTTCAACACTGAAATTTCCTACACACCATTTTTCCCCACCCATTCCTCTGCTTCCTCACGTTCAACACATTTTCCCTGATTTTAGCTAAGTCACTTCCATTTCCTAACCTTCTCAGTTTCTGACTCACACGAACCTTTGCTCCAGTTCTGCTTTGCAAACCAGAAGTCCAACCCAATACAATCCAAAAAAAGTCCAAGCACTGCCTGGCTCACTGTCCTTGCCCCGGACTCCAGGCACCATCACTCCCTGCGCACTTCCCTCCTCTCCCCTTTCTGCTGAACCCGCCTGACGCCAATTCCTTACTGGCTCTGGCGTTTTCTATTCACAACCTCAATTACAGCAGGAATTATCCAACTCCCAGTTACCAGCATTCCCTAACCACTGGGCGGACAGGAAAATGCTGATGCAGAGGCGAGGTGTGTGTGTAACGCCGACACTCAGCAGGTCATGAGGGCTTTTACTAAGCAACCTGGGAGAGAGATTAAGCATCAGCGTGAGCCACTGTTCATTATCAGAAACACAACATCCAGCCTGGATAGACAAACAAAAGCTCGGCGCTAACATGAGCAGACCCATCAAGATACCCATCAATCTGAAGTATTATCACACCTAAAACTATTATTTTTCTTCTAAGTGTTTAACCCATTCTCTCCTAGACATTCCCTCTGTGAATACAAGAAAGGCTGAAAATCTAAACCCCACCGTGCTCAAGGGAGAAGAGGAAGAAAACACCGTGTTTACGCCTCATCCTAAACCCACCCCCAGGATCAAACAGCCTCCAACAGTTGTAGCTTTACACATCAAACGCACGGGTACAGCACCACAAACTTTATCTTTAATGAAAGGTCTTCTCATTTCCATTTTTATGCCATTCTAACACAGTCTCAGGGAATTCTCAGCATTTTTAATGACTTTTTCTGAATCAGAAGCTCTCCGCTGAAGCTACCTGCGTTTTAAAGAGGTTTCTGTCACATAACCACAAACACATTTTATATAATTTAGCATTAAAGGGATGGGTCTCTCCCCTCCAGTTGTAACTCCTTTGTATTCCTATTTAGGAATGCCTTGCTTGTTTGACCGAAAATGGAAGTGCCTTTTAGCTATGACACAGTATATATGAAAAACAAATAAAAATTAAGATTAATCTTCCTTCCACTATTGTGGGGAGAGAGAAGAATATGAAGAGATGTAAAACATCTGCTCTGGAGATCATTTTTCCCCCTAACAGCAAAATTCTTTCAGCAATAACTCGTGAAAACAAAGGCTATTAAACTGTAAACTACAAAGGCAATCGATTAGAGGCAGTATTCAGCTAAGACAAGTTTTTCAGCATATCTTCCCATATTTAAATACTTGGATCTTCTTCAGAAGATATTTCATTCAGGATGTTCATTTTAGGTAAGTGGTAACCATAAACACTAGAACCTAAAATCCTAACATACTTTTTCTGCATCAGTTCATTGCTAGAGATGGGTGAGCATTTTTATTTCAAGGTACTTTGTACCAGGTAAGACAAGGAAAACAATTCTAAGTGTGTATCCTAGCAGTTTAAGAATGCAGCAGATCTCCTCCTCCTCCCGTTCTGTTTCTCCACGCTACTGGATCCTTTGTAAGCCCTTCCCTACAGAAGGGCACGGGGGTTTTGTTTTTAAACTTAATCGTCCCTCTTGAAAACAGCTCTAGCCAAAAAGTTCAACTCATGGAAGTAAGACTGCAGCTCTTCAGCCCTAACTGGCCCAAAAGCCTGAACTGGGCCTTGATTTGCAAGGAGATAACAGGCATTTACTGTCTAACAAAACATAATTATTACTCAACATGCATTACAGGCTCCATCTATGTGCTTCTTGCTCACTTATCTTTTTTTGTGTACTTAGCCTCACTGTCAGTGCATCCAAAGAACTTCCCTTTCTTTTCAATCTGAAACCACTACTTTTAGAAAAGCCCTCCTGCCTCCTAAATTCTTTCCCTTTACATATAAAATGGAGAAATTTGATCTCCTCGTTCCTTCCCCCTAACAATGCGTATCTTTCTAAAAGGGAGAGGCACAGAACAACAGCTCCAGGAGCGTGTTGAAAAACACACGGCAGAAGAAATTAAAGCATCAGGATGCAGTACAGGAACATCCCTGTTTCTGCAGACGCTGAAGGAGAAGGAGCAGTGTTTAAAATGGTTGGGCTCCAAGGCACATTTACCATCTCTCGGTCTACAGAGATACTCCAGGAAACAAGGGAAGACTAATTTCATGCAAGAGAACCCCAATCCAGCCTGAGCCCAACATACCAGGAGAAAACCGATCAGCCCCGGGATTAATCCGGCGATGATTGCAGTGTAATCAATGGCAGCGCAGCCCTCCCTGCCCCCTCGATTCCCCCTGCGCCCGAGAGGGGCGGGCACTGCAACACAATCACAGGTTGGAAACGCACAAAAACAAAGTCGGGGCTCCGGCAGCTCCCGAGCGAGGCGGGGATGGGCTGAGGATCCGCGGCAGGAGGGACCCGGGCCCCGCAGGGCGATCCGCGTTCTCCCGGTGCTCCCGGGGAAGCGGCTCGCACGCTGCTCCAACCTCGGCGCTGGGTGCAACACGGCCGCTTAGGAAAATGCATCACCTTTAAGATCGCAGCCCGATCGGCCATCAAGCCTTTCTATTTGCGCACAAACGTAAAAGTGTCAATGTGCGAATTAATTTTTTTTTTAAAAATGAACGGCAGCCCGTGACCTTTAGATTGCGGGATGCCGCCGTAATTCCGCACCCCGCGCCCAGCGAGTGAAACCCCTCCTCGGCGGTAAAGCGGCAATAAAAGGCAAGGCACTCATTTCCAGGAATTCCTCACTCACTACGGCAGGTTATTGCATACAGCCTCTAAATATTGACAGAGATCAAGCTCCTTCCATGCGGGGAAAGCGAGCGGAGTCCTTCCCAGCCTGCCAGTGTTTACTACGCAGCTCGCAGCCCCGGCTGCGGCGTCTGAGCGCTGCCCCGCGCTCGGGGGGGACACAAAGGAGGGGCAGGGCCCCCTCCGCCGGGATCGGGGCTGCGGCGGTGCCGACCCTTGTGTACAAGCAGGCAGCCGCCCCCGGGGAAGGAAGGTGGGCATGGCAGGGAGGGAGACGCGCAGCCCCGGGTTGTTAAACGTGCTCGAGGAGCAGACGCGTAACAGGAGGAAAACACGCAGGGCCCCGCGGGCAGGGGCAAGACCCGCTCGGCGCCGCGGCGGGAAACGGCGCGAGCCCCCCTCACACCCCCGGGCGGGGAGCCGCTCACACGGACCCCGGTACGAACAGGGACCCCTCACATTGCCCACAAGGAGAGGGAGCCCCTCGCACATAGCCCAGACACGCAGGGAAGCCCCTCACACAACACACGGCGAGGGAGCCCCTCGCACAGGGAACCCCCTCACATACACAGGGAACCCCCTCGGCAGCCCCCTCGCACACAGAGGGAGTCCTTCACACACACCCCCAAACACGGGGAGCCCCTCACGCATCCACACACGCGCAGGGAGCCCCCCCATCACCAGCCCACTCACACACACTGACACAGGGACCCCCCCTCACACACACACGCACAACACCCACATAAACACACGCGCAAACATTCACGGAGGGACCCACACACACCCCGCACACACACACAGGGAGCCCCCCTCTCACACACACACAAACACAGGGACCCCCTCACGCACCCCCGAACACAAACAGGCAGCCGCCGCCCTCGCCCCCTCCCCGGCAGCCCCTCACTCGGGGGCTCCCTCACCGCGGGGTCCCTCGCCGCACCCCCCCGGCACGCTCTGTACTCACTTTCCCCATTTGTTGGCCACAGACAAAGTGCGGCGAAGACGAGCAGGAACCCCCAGACGACGGCGAGGGACCCTCCTCCAGCGCCAGACTTCATTCCTCTTTCTTTAATTGGACAAAATCCCCTTTTCCGAAAACAAAACAAAACAAAAAGAAGTCCAAAATTGTTCGCTTTCTTTCCTCTCCCCGTCCTCTAAAAATAACGAGCGGCGGAGGAGAAGCGGGGCAGGGTAAATAAATCCACGTTGCCTCAAGAAATGAAGGAGAAAAAAAAAAAAAAAAAAAAAAAAAAAACACAACACAAGACCCTTCGGAGCGGCAAACCGGAGGGCTGTTGAGGTCCCTGGGTGTTGATCTTCCGGAGCAACCACACCAAAAATACACAGATATTCACGATGTATTAACGGCAACAACAACAAGGCATGGAAGCCCCGGGGCGACGCTGTCTCCGGGGCGGCGGGGCGGGCTCGGGGCGGCGGGCGGGGGGCGCCGCCGTCTCCCCTCAGCGCTGGCTGCGGTGGTACATCGTGCACAGGAGCCGCAAACACGAGGCACATCGGGGCTGGCAGTCGGCATCTTCAACCTCCATTTTCAAACACCGCACACACGCACACACACAGAGACACAAAAACTGGGAGGGCCGCGGAGGGAGGGGAAGGGGGGGGCGCGACCCAGACAATCCTATTACAAAACAACAACAGCTCCGCCGTCCCCCCGCGCGGGGACGGGGCTGCCCCGGTGGGATCCCCGCGGCTCCGCTCCCCGCTCCGCCAGGGAGGGTGGGGGGGACACCCCACGCACTACC
>VZTZ01050795.1:995436-1041861 GCA_013400955.1 Drymodes brunneopygia
CGGCGGCGCGCGCGGAGGCGGCGGCGGCGCGAGCGGGCGCCGGGAAAAACACGGAGCGGAGCGCGATCGGAGCGGGCCCGGGAGGATGCTGCACCCCGGGATGCTGCGGGGCCGCCGCCGCTCCTGCCCGTGCCCCGGCCTTTCCTAACGGGGAAACGGGAGAAGGAGACCTGATGGAGGCGCAGCGAGCATTCTGCGGGGCGGCGGGAGAGCCCACGAGCGAGCCCCGCCACTGGAAACGCCACTGTGTTCCTGACAAATAAATAAATAAATAAATAAAATAAAAGATACAAGTAAGGCAGGGATGGGTTAGGAGAAAGGAGAAATACGTAGCTGTGATTTTTACATGATGTGTTTATCTATTTTCCGCATTTAATGGAAGGCACTCCTCAGTTTCACACTGAGAACAGGGCCAAGGGCCGACGCTGGAGCGCCGCTCCCAGCATTGCGGGTCAGGATCGAGGGACAGGGATGCCAAGGCTTGGCCCAGTGCAGGGGACAAACCACGGTGGAACACGGCCCCATCCACACTCACCACCCTCCCCTTGTGCACTCGCCATCCCCATCACACACTCCAACACTGTCACTCCATTTCTCAGCTGTTCGCTCAAACCCCTCAATGACATTGGACGCCCGAGCCCCAAACGGTGGGGACATGGGATGGGTTGAAGCAGAAAAGGTTTGGGCTTTTCGGAATCGGGAGACGTGGGCCGTGTTCCCGCTGTTTCGCCGGAGCTCGTAGTAGCCATGCTGCGCGGCATATGGGTGTCCTGAGTAATCACAGATTTGTTGCAATACTTTGGCATGGGGAGATAGCAAAATGATGCTGAAGTATAAGAAAGCAGACATCTGCGAGCATTAGCTATATTCTAGGCTGGTTTGGTTTTCTTTTTTTTTAAAAAAAAGTACATTAAGAAATTTGCAAATGTCACATTATTAATGCAAATGTGAAAATTAAGGTTTTACATTTAAACCTGAATTCTTCTTGAATATCTTGTATTATAATATCCTTCAGTGTCTTTACGCCATCATTTCCAACAACCTTGCACTGTACATGTTTTTCTCCTTGTAGTTTCTCTGTCCATTCTTGTACCGTTTGCCCTGTGAGAATGTCCATTTGTCTGAGTTACTCATTAGCTCTCGTACCCCTTAGGAAAGATGGAAAGGTTCAATTCTGTGTCACAGAAATTGAAGGGACGATCATCACTGAGTACAACAGGGGCAGAGTTACCACATGAGCACACCTATGCAGGACTCAGTCAATAATTCAAGAATAACTCAAAGCAAGGTCTGTGCCCATTTGGGTGGTAGCACAACCCTCCTGAGTTCCCTGTTGGAAAATCAGGCATTTACACATGAAACCATCCTGGACTGCCACGTGTGTGTCTACTGTAGATTTTATCAACCGCACACAGGCTCTCATGTCCTCAAACTGAATCAGAGAGATCTTCATGTCCCATAAATTTTTGCTGTTGCTGGGTACAGCTGTGGCTGCTACGGGCGCTGGTTCTGAGCAGAACAAGTGTCCTCTCTGTGCGTGTCATGGCATTGATGCAGCATAAATTGTAATGTCTTAATGTGTTGCTGTGTAAAGACAGAGCTTAAGTGGGAACTGTGTGTCTATCGTTCATGATTCTGCTGTCATAAAGAACTTTTATTTTTGTCAAATAGCCTTTCTTTCTTTACTTTGGCAAATAGGGTAAGTCATGGACAAGCCCGTTGTACTGGGTGACGGACAGAGAGAGAGCAGGAAGATGTGCTGTACCCCCAAACAGCTTCCACTCTCATATAAACATGATCCTATAGGTGTCGTAACGTAGTTTGTTTCTGGAATCTGTCAGATTCTTTGAAAAAGTTTTTTAAAAAAATATGGCAATAACAGAACGTTGTTGAACCGGAGGCGTTCACGGTGCTCTCCATCCTCCTGAGATGCTGATGTGAAATTCATCATTTGTAATTATCTGGCTGCATTCTGCAAGGATGTCTTTACCTTTTATTCTATGGAGGTATGTGGAAGGAATCCCCTTTTCTGTGAATGCCAAGATGCCCACAGCTCTGTCCTCTTAACCTCTTAAGAGGAGATCTGTGCCTAATATTCAGCTTTCCTCACACTTTCTCACTTTCCGCAGCTTCCAGTGCCAGCCATGCACACGCACATGCTCAGCTTCAGTGCACCCTTTTAATCAGATTTGGTTCCTCTATGTTGGCATCTTTCTCCAGGAGGGCTCCTGTTATTTTCAGTGGAGATATTTAAATCAGGATTTTTCAACATGTACAACAACACCATGGTCATATCCTTGACAGTGAGAACCTCAAGTACACTCTACCTGTACCATGTGCAAAATTAAAGTTATAATTTGGACAAATTAAAGTTAATTTTCATAACAATGTGCTTCATAATGAAATCATGAAATGATGACTTTTCTTCTCTGTCCTGTTGGTTCTACAATCATTCCTCCTCTCCATTTGGACTGGGCTTTGTGTTCCCCCTTTGTCCACTGCTGGTTTGTGGTCCTTGAGACAGATGGACAGAAAGAAACACCTAGTTACACACACACATTTTACCCTCTGGAGTGTGATGCTGAACACCACCAGCATACCTGTGTCCTGTTTAAAATGCCATTTAAGTGGAGAGCTCAGGAAGTGTGGCAGTGGGGATGAAACAACGCGGTTAAAACAGCCACTGACCCCGGCCTCTCCAAACATATATCTGCCCAAGGCAAATATCCTCATACTCAGCCATACTTCAGTTTTAACAGCAGCCTCACCACCGCTTTCTGGGGCCACCACTGGGGAGGAAGAGGCCTCACTCATTCCCCTGCCTCAGTGCTCGGACTCCATATAGGCTTGACTAGACTTTATTTTGGCTTCTGCAGCACGTTCAGGGCAGCCTGACCTCTTTACCAGACGCTCGCTTGTCACAACCTTTATGCATCTGAACATTTTGTATTACCGGCAGAAGGGAGCCGCTGAAATTTATTCTCCTGCCTTCTCCAGCCGTGTCAGCTCCCCGGGACGAAGGTCAGCGGTCACGGAGCACTGCCTGTGTCTGCTCCAGGGGCTGCTTTTTGGAAGGTCTCTGCAGCTCCTGGCGTGGCCATTGCTGGGGTCCAGCAGCTGACAGCACCCCCTGCAGCCACCTCCTCTGCTCCAGGGGCTGCTGGTGCTGCTAGCTGCCTTTGTTCAGCCTCTGCTTCAGGCTGAACCTTCTCACTGTGGGGAGGTGTGGGTAGCTAAAAGTTCCAGGTGGGAATCGTGCCTGGGTGAGTGAAATATCTTTTACACAGCCTGGGTGAGTGGGTTTTGTACACCTGAAAGACAAACAGAAATCCTTGGAATTCACTCTTTTCCCCCCCCTCCAAATCTCCCCTTATAAACTGCGTTTTATAGACTCATAAGAAGCCAGGCAAAATGTGGGTTGCCCCTTTTTACCATGTTTTTCACTTTTTGCCAGTTTTGCTCTGCATTGAATCACACCCTGTACCAATGACCTTCACAGGCTCCCAACTGCAGGATGATGCTCAGTCTCTTCCTGGCAAGGGGACAGGAGCACAGCACACCTCAGAGGGACACTGGGTAGGCAGTTTGACATTAACTCCTCTGTCTGTAGAGCCTCTCTGGCCTCTGACCATCTTCTCTTTCCCAGATCTGCAGGATTTGCGTAGAAGTGACCATCTCACTGTAACATTGAGAGGGCTGTGCAGAATCCTGCAGCTGCAGGAGAACAACCTCTTAGGACAAAGAGAAGAAAAAAAAAACAAACAAACAATTGGACACAGTTGATGTGTGCAAGATTTAACTACCAGGGTGCTAATCAGATAGACCCAAATAAAGGACATTTCTTTGGGTCTGAGTGATTTCTATTTCTCCTGGCCCTAATACTACTGCAAACAGGAGCTGAAGATTGTTCCCTTCTGGAGCTAAGAAAAAGCAGATGGAAGAAAGGGTATTGTTTATTACCTCTTTCCCATACACATCCCTCCTTCAAACAAAGAATATGCAGTTACATGGATGATTTAAGGGCAGCAGCTGAGCAGGAATAACTGTAAAATTCATGTTTTAATAACAACAACAATAATAAGCACACAACAGCATTTATAACCCTAGTTACAGGCCTGAGATATCATATCCATAGCAACTGCAGCAAGCGGTGAATGCCATATATTTAGAGCTCCCGTGCACCTGCCTAAAATAGCCACCGATAAATTATGCTGATGTTTGTGCCTTTTTGACAGGGTTTTAAAGGGCTGTCGATGCTCTCTGCAACCACACCGAGCCTTCGTGGCGCGGCACAGCAGCGGCCAAACCCCTTCCCTACCAAAGCCCCTGTCTGTGTCCCCTCTCGTGCTGCTGGGTGTGAGAAATCAGTGACAAAAGGCACCTCGAAGGTGAGCAGAGTGAGCCAGAGGTGCAGGGGAACAGCTGCTTCCAGCGCCTGTTGGTTCCCTGCGCCGGCTGTCAGAACCTGCCTCCTGTTAATGGATTGAATTAATAAACTGTTGCAAGTAATTAGGGCTCCATCCTGCTCCCGTTGCAGGCAGTGGCGAGGTGATCACGCTGCATGTTAATGGTGTGTGTGTAAATAGTTTACAAAGAGTTAATGAGTGGCTGGGAGGTGTTGGAAGACGGGCCCAGTCGGTTGTGGAGATTGGTGCAGAGTCCAACAGGTCAATCGCGTGCTTGTAACCATGGCTTATGTGCATCCACCAGGCCATCTGTTGATGTGCTTATTACATTTTATAGCACAAACCCCTGATGTCTGCAACGTGCTTATAACAGCTATTAATCTTGTATTATTAACTCTTTCAAAGCTACATGTATTTGAACATGCCAGAACTCCACCAAGCTAACAAGGAGAGGGATCTGATTTTTGCCCCATGTGCTGTGCAGAAAGGATCGGTGCCTACTGTGTTGTGTGATATTTGCATTGACCATTTTGGGTTTTCACATCTTAAATATGGATGTATGTGCATCCTATGGAACATGAAGCAACCTGGTCTAGCAGAAGGTGTTGCAGTCCATGGCAAAAGGGTTGGAAAGAGATGATGTTTGAAGTCCTTTCCAACCCAAACCACTCCAGGATTCTGTGAGCCAGGCCCAGGGACGATGTGATGCTCACCCACAGCAGCGAGAGGGATGTGCTGGAATTGTATCAATATCTGGAAGAAACTTGCTGCCTTTCCCAACTGATTGGTAACATCATCACTAGATCTTAAAATATGTTTATAGGCAATTAAATGTCACAGTTCATTTGTAAGGAGAATAATTATTGCTGCTGTGAAGAAAGAAACACAGGTGCAGATTGACTCCATTGGCTTTAAGCTTCACCCCTTTTACCTGCAGGAGAATTAAAAGGGCCCAACAAGCTTCTGTTCTATAGGGGGGGTTGTTTGTTTGTTTTTTTATAACCTCAGGTATACAATCATTTAATAATGACAGATTTCAAAATAAACTTCTTTTTTGTCTGTGCATTTGCAGTTGACTCAATATGGAGCTGAATATATGAAAATTAAGATTATTTGTTCTAGTTTGACAAAATGTATAAATGGAACCCAAAATCAAATCAACAGAGGATTAAATAGGATTAAACAATGGAATTATAGACTGTAGGTATTAATTTATATCAAATATTTGATAGAATTCTATACAGACTAAAAGGAGCTAAATATTAAATGAGCAACATATACACAAAAATATGTTTTTGTTTATCCACATTTCCATCAGTTCAATTACATGCTATCATCAAAACTCCTTCAAAACTAAGAAACTCCAAACTATCTCACATTTACAAGAAGAAAGAAAAAGTTCATTCAAAAACATTATGGAAAAGCACAGCCTTAAAACTAATAAATTGTATCTCCAGCATAAAAAGCAAAAGTAAATGTTCCTGAAAATTGTTGAAGAAAAAAACTCTGACTCCTTCTTGTCTGAGAAAAGATTTTTGACTTCCTATAAAATCCAGGGCTGGGCAGGTATTTTTTCAAAGACATCAAATTATGGATTGGATCAAATTGGATTTTAAGGTATATTAATGTGCAACCCTGAATGGCTGCATATACATCTAAATCATATTGCAAATGCTTTAAAGCTGTTGGAACAAATTTCCAGGTGGTTTGGGAATGTGTAAATATTAGCACATTCTGAAGGCTGGTTTTAAAAGGCCCTTCATACTCGATAGGTCTTGACATCAATTTTCCCCTAATTTGCTCTGTGTGTGTGTGAGTGCTCTGTGTGACCACCACGGATTTTAAAAGGGATGACTCACATGGGTTTAGTGGTAGAAGTAGGAATATTGGTCTAGAGATGGAGGACATGGAAAGAAGGTAGTTAATCATAAGCAGCTTGGAAAAGAAATCTTAAAACAGTTTTTTTCCAGGACGTGCCAAATATAAGAAGTTACAATATTCCTTTGAAAGATGAGTTTCCATCAGATCAGGACCTGGGCACTCGCTGCCTTTAACCCCTTCCTCTGCCTTTGCCCTTTTTCCACGTGTGAGTGTTCAGAGTGGGCACAACATCCATGAAATGAAGTGTCCTTCTCCATTCCTTGTTCAGAAAACTCCTACATTTAAACAGATTAGTCAAATAGAGAAGGTTCTTGGTTTATGTATCAAGGAAATGAACTAGAAATACCAGCTTCAAATACTTTCAGACTTGAGGTTAAATCAGAATACAGGCTGTGGATCTAATGCTGGTTTTGTTTAGAATTTTAAAAGAATTAAAACTGACTAGTTTTCTAAGGCAGGGTCTCCAAGATTATTTCTTGTGTTGTGCTTTTCACTTTCTCTTCCTGTGCTTCCACTACCTACAAACGACTTGCCAAGAACACATGTGCTTTCTGAGGAGACTGGTTCCATTATACAGCAATTACTCAAAAAATGGACTTTGAATCTCACTTGTTTAAATTCCAGTTAGCAGCCAATTATAACCCCAACAGAGACAAACTGGCTCCTTTACATAATGCCTTTGTTCACTCCTCTGTATTCAGTGCCACGTGGATACATTCAGGCTACTGCTTTTTTTTTCTGGATGGACTCCTCTAGCCTGTCTGGACTTTTATTCTGCCCCTGGAGACAGTCACAGCTAAAATCCCATCCAAATTGGGAAGATGTAGAATAGCAGCTCTTGAGACCAGCCATGGAATAGCTTGTATAAATATAATACACTCTCCTTAGAGACTTAGGACCACTTTTCCAGCAAGTTAACAAACATTCAGGATAATTTATATATTTATCCAAATAATTTGGATGAACCAATCGAAGCATTTCCCCTCGTATCTCTCCCAGGCACACATTCCCCATTTTCTTCTCTCACAGCATTTCTGGAACTGGTATTCATGCAAATGAACTGGGGGAACACTGACAATTTGTCCTTCAAGCATCGTGTGAGCTTCTGGATTTGTTTTGTGCAGGAGAGTTGTCATTTGCCTGGAAGTTCCCATAGTGAATTTATTGGTCTTCTGACGTTCCTGGCGCCAGGTCTGCATTCCCATAAAACAAGCCAGAAGAAACTTTGGAAACAGAACCTTTATAGTATCCACATATTAGGCCATATTCAACTCCAAAGTCAGCAGGTGCAACTCCCATTGATTTCAGTGGGAATTCTGTCTGCTTAGGCTGGAGCTGAACTTGGTCCATAGTATCTGGCACCTTTCCCAAAAACTCTCTTCACTTAATGCTGGGAATGAACCAAAGCTTAATACACTCCTCTGCTGTCCCTAGAGAAGGAATCAGTCTGTCTTTTCAACAAATTGTAGAGAAAAAAATACCTGCCAGTCTTGCAGAGCTGCTTTTGCCATTGTGCCCCAGTGTGAATATCTGACATGTTCTCATGAACTCACACTTCCCCTTGTTTAAAGATGGTCTGTCCAAGATATCCCTTTTCTCTTTAAATTGAGGCTTAAAAGGCAGAATTCATTTTGTCTCTTTTTTTCCTTCATGACACAGTATTTCTTATGCAATGATTTTTAAACATCACTGTAAAAACCTTCTAATGCAAATAGTTTCAGAAAGAATCTCTCCTGAAAAGGAACGCGATTTTGTCTGAAGAAATGTTCTTTCTGCTAAGTCATCCTACAGAGGAAAATAGCATCAGATAACATTTTATTTAAATCCCTGAGAGGGGAGGGAAAACTCTCAGGTGCATTTTTAAGACCCTCACATTTTAGGATGTGTCGTTGAAACTGAACATATGCTTAAGTACATTCTTAAATAAGACCCTTTGAGTGAGGTCTTACATAACTGTATCTTCATACCAGAGGATTTGCATTTTGTAGTATTTGCAACAGCAAGTGTAGAAAAATTAAAATAGCATTATAATCTCCAGGCAAAATTATGTGTGGGTTAAGGCATGAGATTCCAATTCGTCAGCGAAATCTGGTGAGAGCAGATTTTTCAGGGGGATGTCCATCATCGTAGGGGCAGGATCTTATCAGAGAGGGCTGTTCTCACAGGAGTTTGGCATAGATTAGTTTATGTAAATTTGAGATAAACTGCTGAGTGAGATAGGAGGATGCCTGGCTACTTTCTCCACCTTCTCAATCCAGATAGAAATAACCGAGATGAGGCCATGTCCTTACCTGCTGGAGTGGAGTTGTCAAAATGTTCTTCCCATCATTTAGTCCCACCACACTCACTGTCAAACATGCCTTTGAAAAATCCTCCCGTAGGCTTCTAGCTGGCAGAAATCTGCCCGTGGATGTTTGTGAAATGTTATTTTCACTTTCCAACTAGCAAAACTGCGGGAATTTTCCTGAGGAGGCAACAGGGCAGTTACATCAGAGAGAGATGCGTGGCAGGGGTACCAAGGAGATTCAAGGTATTTTCTCCCTTTTTTTTTTCTTTCTAGGCGGTGACTTTTCCTTTACTCCAAATACTCACAGTAGCAGCTATTGCTCACAAATCAAACAAAACCACGCCATAATTGTGGGATCTTCTAAATTGCTTTTAATCCAGATTATTGTCATTTATGGGCAGACCCCTCAGAGCAGATTTCTGGTGTTACACATTAGCTCTGTAGTCTCAAGGACCATGAACAAGTGCATAGAAGTTGCATCTCTGCCCAGTGTGTTGAGGGGAAATCAAGGCAAAGGTTTGGAGAGCAGGAGGCAGGAGCCTGGAGCAGGAAAAAGGATTTCTACAAAGCACCTTCCTACAAAGCCTCAGAGGGTCGGACTTGTCATTCAGCAGTGCCACTCAGTGCATCATGCACCTCAAACACACCATTTAACTGACAAAATATATTAAAGAAATATCAACTTCTTCAACGAAGCCAGAGGAGCCATGAACAAAATGCCCAGGGGAAAAAACTGTGAGTTTTCAGAGTTAGAAGATGGAGCAGGCAATGCCAGAAGATGTGGTGCATAAAGGAGCCTTTCAAACTTTATCCTCATGGTCCTAAACACCAACCTGCATCAGTTCAAACCAAAGATTTTCCTCACTAGAAATAGTTCTGCAGAGCCTGAAATGAGGAGAAACCTATTTTATAAATCACTGTGAGAAGCATCTTCTGATTTTCCCAAGTCTGAAACACCTCAAGAAGAGGCTTTGAAGAACATCAGCTCTTGGGGGTGGGGGTTGTCATTGCTCCTGAAGAACAAGAACAGGTCTATATAGTCACATTTTCTCCTCCTGGATCCCAGGTATTAATCCTGGCATTGAAACACTGAAAGCTCCTGGTTTCTCCACATGGCTGTCCCCAAAGAGCACAGCACAAGCCACTCTGGCTGCGGTGATGAGACAGGAGTTTTATCCCATGTGCTGAAATATTGTCCCTTGTAAAGCCCAGCACTGTGGAGCAGGCACAATAAACTGAAGACAATCAAGGTCTTAAAGGGTAATATGAGTTTTTTATGTGTTTTGTAGCTTATGGTGCTGTTTAACATCAGAGCCCAAATGCAGCAGTGGCCTCTTCAGATCACACTGTTAATATCAGATAAGGAGCACTGCTGCTGCTCCTGAATTCTGGCCCAGCAGGGGTGATTCCAACACTCCCAGTGCCCAGGATCAGTGTCATCCTCTCCCGTGGGAGCTGGGCAGTGCTGCTCGGGGTTGCAGTGCTGTCACTGTGGCTGAGGGGGAGCTTTCTGCAGTGGTGCAGGTGTAGCCAAAGATGGGAATTTGGCTTTTTTGCTGCTAGGGATGACCTACATTGCAGCAGCAGAGACATTTTCAAAGGGAGAATAAGTTTTCTTTGCTCGTGGCACCCATCCAGGTTTTTTCTCTGAGAACAAGCTCTCCTCCACACTTTAACCCCAAGTCAGGACTCAAGGCCACCTCCGTAGTGGCACATCCCCCAGTGTACCCAACACCCCAGATCAAATCAACCTTTTGAGAACTTATTTCCCTTCTGCCCCAACAAGACCACTCCTCAAAATCAGCTTCTCAAGGGAATAATCAAGATTTGAGCTATATTACAACCCTCTCCCCACTCAACTTAACATGGATGATGCTCTTCTCAGCTCTGGCATTTGGCACTTCTGCAGCCTCCGGATTCTTGTGAGGGTCCAGAGAGCAGAACTTGTCTCCATCTTCCCATCTGCTCTCTGAAAATAGCTGGAAATTAAGGTTAAAAACTGCCTTGCCTTTGGGCTTTACTTTCCTCTGCCTCTCTATAGGAGTCACAGGAGCACCATGCCTAGAGCAGCCTCCTGGCACTACACAAGCCTTAGCAGCTGATCACAGGCTGGTGTGCCTGAAATATTTTCCTGACATTCCATTCCTGTGGAAGGACTCACCAAAAAAAAAAAAAAAANTTAGAAACCCCCAAAACTAAACAATTCCCCCAAAAAACAGCTGGAGAAGGTTTCTGAGGTCACTATTGGTGGGTAGGACCAAGCTCAGCTTGCATTGCCTGTGTGGTTTTATGGGATGCTCCTGCACTTAGGAAAAGTGGGGGTTAAATTACTCTTTTTCCCAGATTTTTTTTTTGGAAGGATGACTGAGCAAGAAGCAGCACTGTGACTGCAATGCATCCCTTATTTGCCATCAGTAAGAGGTGTGTGAACAGCAGTGGAAAAATGACAGGAACAGTGTTTGTACAATGCATCGCCACTTTGGAAAATTTGGGTACTGGTAATAAACTGTCACATATGCAGGGCTAACACAAATTAAGTCTGTGATACACCAAATGTCATCACATTTTCAAATTGAGAGCATCTTGCTCAGAAAATCTTTTTCATTTTGAGTTGCCAGTGCCTTGAAACAAGTCCCCAGCAGCAGACATGTCCCAGCACCTGAGCAGTGAGCACAGGACAGAAGGGAATAGCAGAGATCAGGTTTTTTCCCCGTTAGTGGTATTTTGCTCCTTCCCACACTAATTGGAATTCAGATAATGTTAACGTTTCCATTCTTATGTTAAAATTAATAGTAGACTGCTGGTATTTCAGCTAGACATTAATTGTATAATATTCATACGACAAATGCTATTAGTTTTAGAAATCTTCTAGATAAACTTATATAAATTTGTCACCACAAACCCATGAAAAAAACTTTCATGCATATTAATTAGGGCTTTTCTATAGTAATGCCAGAATCCTGAATAGTCCAATGCTAGCTGCCTACTTCTAAATAAGAAGGGGAATATCCAGCTGTGTTACTCCACTCTTTCAGTCTTTTTTCCTCTTAATTGTAAGCCTGGCGTTTCTTACCAGTGTGTAACACTGAAGAAATTCCCTTCATGCCAGGACTGACTGCCACAGAATGTGTTGTATGACAGGTTAATATTTTACAGCTATTATCTGACTGCTATTTGAATTTGAGTGATTAGAAAAGGAGAAGAAAACACACACAAGTCTTCTGTAGAGATTGAGTGAACAGCTGGGATACACCTTCCCAAATCCACGGGAGGTAGCAGGAGCCTTTGAGGCCGTTTCAGCCACAGGAAACTCCATGAGCCCAGTTCCTCCCAGTGAAAGCTCACTGGGAGCAGCCTAGGTGCAGTTTTCAGGGGCCAGACCCTGAGCTGAGCACAGGGGCCTCACGTGGGAAGGAAAACAAAATCATTGCAGATGTGTTGGGGGAAAGGTGCAGCTTTATGTTACCACCAGTGGCATCCTCCCCCATCATCGTCAACCTCTGGGCTCTCACCTGCTATTCACATTCACTCTGAACCAAAAATTGTCATGTTAGATGTCCTCTGTACTCCTCACATTCTGGTCCTAGAGAGAAGCACCCCCTGCTCCCTTCCTTTCCCATATCCACACAGGTAAACTCATTTCCCACTGCTGGTCCCTCTGGCTGGGATTGCTGCACACCCTCCACACCTGCACATTCTCTTCACAAACCCCTCCCTGTGCTGCGAGAGAGAGGAGCTCCCCAGCTGGCACAACCCATCAGAGATCCATTGAAGTCACCTGTCTGATGATCTTCCTGGATATTCCATTGTAAAAACTTAATGGCAGGTTTTATTGGTGTGCTATTTGCATTAGAGTGGTGAGCCAGATGTTAGGATCATTATTTGGCTGTTCCTTGAAGATTCTACCAACCAGGCTTTTCTTCCAGCCCTCCATTACCTCCTCAGCTATTCCATGCCTTACCCAAACAAGTGTTTGAAGGTCAACTTATTTTCAAGGCGAGCCTGCAGTTCTAATCCAACCCTCTTCTCTAAAAGAATGCACCAGCCTGACTATGAAGCACAAGCCAGTTCAGGAGGAAACACACTTAGGAAAGCTCCTTTAAAAAACAAAAACAACCAAACTTGAGAGGAGAAACTACTTATTTTAGTAATGAAATGTTACATATTAAGGTAAATAAGTACTTAGCAGTGTACAAAATGCCAGAAACTCATAGACATCCACTCTTTACTCACGACTGTTAGAAAATGACTTTCACAAATGTTCTGCAGTGCTTTGTGTAACCTGAGTTTCCCCATTTCCCTTCATTGTATCCCTTTGTGCAATTCAGATTTGTAAATCATTCCAGGAAACTTTATATTAACTCACAAGAGCCCTCCAAGACAATATCCTGTAATTTCCACTGGTCTGAGTCAGACCTAGTCATATCAGCTCAGAAATATCCGTGACCTTTTGGTGTCATTTTCCTTCTGGTGATCACAGAAAACCAAAGTAACTTCTGGATAAAGTTTTGCTTCCTGATTTGGAAGGGGAAGGTTTTGCCCATACTTGCAGCCCAACTGAATTCACACTGAATAATTTCATTCTGCCTCTGTAAATTCCCCATACAGCTTAAAAAGCACTGGGTATTTTTCTTCCATTGATTACAGCTGAGTAGTCTAACGCAGCTGCATTTCAATGGAAGTGAAGTGATTCCTTTATATCACAGCTATTTTGCCAAGAGCATATGGTGTGAGGTGGATGAAAAGGAGAGTATTGCAGGCAGCCACAGCAGAGCCTCATCCATCACACCCTGAGCCTCCCAGAGCAGCATTTTCCTGTCTCCCCATCCCTCACCAACTGCTCCTTGCCGGGATGTGCAGTGACAGGAGCACTCCCAGTGTCCTTCAAGCAGCTCAGACATCCCATCTCCTGCTTCATTTCAGCCCCAGCTCAGCAGAACCCCCTTTCAAAAGCAAGAAAAGCTGATGCATCATGGCTATAGAGGAAATGTTAGGGAGAGTGGCTGTGCTTTCCCATCCTCTTTTATGTGGTGTTACAACCAAGCAGCCAAGGTAGGAAGGGACTGGTGGCACTGGGATGTAAAAACTTCTGTCCCAGCAGTGAATATTCACTGGGAACATGGCCTGGGCAACGAATTCAGACTTCAGGGCAGCCCTTCCCATAATGGGCTCCTGTTTTGTTTCTGACAACCTCTGCTAGAGAACATTCACTGATGCATCCCAAACCTTCTCCCGACAAAGCCGCTGCTTCCCAAGGAAGGCAGGAACTCATCCTCTTTTGTTTTCATCCATTTTCACAGTGTACTTGTGCTGAGCTGACTGACATGTGAATAAGCCCCAGGAGAGTTATACCTAGGATGCTTCTACTAAATATTGCCGGTGTAGTAGGAGGGTGCAAACGCAAGGGAGGCATTTGGAACAGACTTGTAAACAGTTGCCTTGGTACTAATTAGAGTGTTACATTGTCTGGTGGGATCCACTCCCAGGAATGTGCATAGCCTGGATTAACTTTTCCAGAGCCAGGGTGGCAGACTGTAAGCAGGCAAGATCAGGAAATCGCTTGTAAGAGGACTTGGGTTGCTTTTGAATCTCTTTTCCTGAGGGCTTCTTTACTGGTTAGCAGAAAAGTGGTTTTGCTCAATATCCCAACAGTTGCACCTGCATTATCATGGGGTCCAGGTTCTTCGTAAGAAAAAAATCTCATTTATCCCCTGTCTGTGGGGTTGCTCATGTGAAAGCAGCATGGTCCAAGGAACAATTTCCAGAGGAGGATTTCCAAGTCCTGGGTTTTGCTGCTAGGCTCATTTTTGACCTGTTTGGCAACCTCAGCCAAGACATTTCACCTGTCCTTGCCCATATTCTCTAAACTTTATTTTCCTGGTCCTGGGGCTCTGCAGGTGCTCTTACCCATACAGGAGCCAGGCACACTGGGGTGCTGCTGCAGCTCAGGGGGGTACAAGCACACAGAACCAGGTCTGGGGAGGCTTCAGGACTGTCTCATCTGGGCACAGTTTAAAGCATCATCCTCTTAACATTGCTGTGAATTCTTCCACAGACCTTATGGTCAAAATCATCTTGTGCTTTTCATCTCTCTTTTTTTTTTTTTTATGTTTCTTTATTCACCTAATCTATCACACCTGCTTATGTCAGCACCTGTTATTCCTGTGGATTTTCCTACATTTGGCTATGGAAGAGCCATCAGGGGAGTGAGGTTGTTCTGTTTCTTCAGTCCTAGTCAGTGGCTCAGGACTTGACCACAGAAATCACCTGCCCACCATTTATTCCATCAGGGAGTGTAGTAGTGCTTCATCCCTGGATGCTCCCAGGAAAAAAGGATCCAGATTTTCTCCTCAATCAGGATTCCCAGGAACTTTCTGGAAGTCTTTCCTAGACAAAGGACTGCTGAGAATACAAATGCTGAGACTTCAGGCTGGATAGAAGATGTTGTGCACGTAGGAGGTATCTTGGAAAAGGAAGGGAAATGCTCTCATCCCTCAACAGAGAACCAACACACGAGGTGATCTTTTCTGTGCAAAGGATCAGACCCGATTTAGGATATATGGGAGATCTCATTAGCACAGTCTGGCCATTTATTGCACATACTAATCACATACTTAATGGTATTGCTATTTGATTATTTAATGGCTGTAGCATCCCTTTTGATCCCTCCTTTGTACACACTTAAGTGTAACAATTTCCAATTATTTAAATGGCTTTGGATCTCATATTACTCTTTTAAATAAAAAGAAGAGAGTTTAAAGATAGCTACATGAATTAATTCTGGGATTCCTGAGACTTTTTTTTCAGTCTGTTTGCTCAGTTACAGAAGATTATTTTCAGGTTCTGAATTCAGAATTCTTGAGTGTACAAAGGGAAAAAGTGCAGGGAACCAGCACAGCCCACAAAATCAAGAGACAAGTTTCTGGGCGGTTTCTGATAACCACCTTTGAGAAAAATTCTAGATGATGTGATTTCAGCAATTTTCCCTACCAAGACTATGTTTCTTTTATAAGGGCAGTGGAATTGTGTATATTTAAAGTGACTTAAAAATTTCAAAACTACCTCCCCCCTAAAAAATAAAAAAAAAGGCAGTCTAAATGTCATGCAAACCTGACACCACAGATCTGACTGTGAGCTCATCTAGCATAATGTCCACTGGAAATTTAATCAATTCCACAATAAATTCTTCTTTTATTAATGAGTAGCTGATTGGATTTAGTTTCTGTGACTTGACATGTGTGAGTCCACCTGCCAGTTTTTGTGGCTTTAACCACCAGATTTAAATGGCTTTTACCTCTCACTCTCTTTACATCACTATAAAGAAAAAAAAAACAACCCAGACGAAGAACAAAAGGAAACTCCCCGAGTGACCGCACAGTGGAAACACTGAAACCAAACACCCTCTCCGCAAAGTGCTATCGAATGAACCAAGTAAACAACCTGCGAAGAAAGAGATAAACCCATTCTTCTTATCTCTTACAATTTTTGTAACCTAAGACATCAGTTTTGACCACACCAAAAATCAGGCAGAAAGGCGATTTTAAGAAACTCTCAAAGAAATGGGAGGGGATCCGGCGGAGCCGCTCCTGACTCATCCCGGGAGAGCCGGGTCGGGCTGGACCGGCCCGGGCTGTGCCCTCATCCCGCGGAGCCCCAGATGGCAAAATTCGGGATATTTGCTTGCTCCGTCTGAAACGGTTCCTTTCTGCCGGTGCTGTGTGAGTCACTAGCCAGGAGCTGCATCTCCTGCGGACCATATGCAGGGAGCTGCAGAGATCTGACTCAGAGATGTAAATCTGTCTCGTGGGGAGGCACCGGGGGGGTTTCGCCGCGCTTTATTCTTTCCGTCTTTTTTGTTGGTGTGGGGACGGCAAGAAAAAAAAAAAATCCCAAACCACCTCTCTTCTGTGATTTTAGGGATGTTTACTTTGGGACAAACCAGTTTGATCAGACGCGAGTGGAAGGCGCGCCGGAGCCGGGATGCTCCGGGGTCAGTCGCCTCCAGCAGGATCCCAGCGCGGTGTTCCGCGGATCCCATCGCTCGCATTCCTGGCGCCGGGACCACCCACATCCGATGGGAGCCGCGGAGGCATGGAAATCATTTTGCTCGCATATGTGTGTGTGTGTGTGTGTGTGTCTGAGCGTGTCAGCCCAGCGCTGCGAGACTTGGGGCACCACCAGCGCGGGCCGAGCCGGTGCTCGGGGGCTGCGAGAGGGGGAACGGGGCGCTGGGATGCTGGGATGTTAGGATGCTGGGATGCCGCTGGGTGGCTCCCCCTGGTCCCTGCCCCAGGAGTGCCCCCGGCCGCTCCCGCCGGGTCCCGATCCCACGGGCGAGGTCCGCTCCGGTTTTTGGGGCGCCGCATACTTTGCCCATGACATAGGGCGGGGGCTCGCGCCAAGACGCGGGGTGGATTCCGCCGGGGGGAACCTGGAGCCTCACTGGGAAACTCATTCATCCCGAGCGATGCTGCGCCGCAAAGAGGTGCTGCTCATCTCACACCGATTTATTGCAGACGATTCCCCCGGGGCGGGAGAGCTCTGCCCTGGGTGCTGATGCCAGCGGGCTCTGCCTTGGTCCCTTTGTTTTGCCTCGAGATGTGGAATCACTGATAAAATCTTCCAAGATGGGATGCTGAGGGGAAAGGAAATGAAAGGTGTGGGGTGTGAATTATTTGGAGTTGTAAAGTCTTGAGACAAGACTACAGGTGGGCATCGTCTTGTCAACATCTTCCTTGGTACAAGCACAGGTTTCCCCAGTGCCTTTCCCGCACAAAATCACCCTTGTGAGCAGATGGAGAAGCTGCCACAAGTTTCAACTGGACAGAAGAAATCTCAACTGAAATAGTGTCAGCCTTTACATTTAAACAATTAAAATTGAGCCTAGGGAGAAAAGAATTTTGAAAAGAAAATGACATTTCTTTCCTTCTGTCTCCTCTCTGAGGGCTGGCAGAGCTGCTTGAGGCTGCTCACATTGCCCAAGGTTGGGTCCTTGGGATTGCAACCCCTGCACAAACCTGTGCAAGAGCTGCTCGAGGCTGCACCATTGCATCACAGCCGTGAACTGCAGAAGGACTTTGCATAACTCTTCACTTTTAATTCTGTTGTTACCCCATGCTCTGGATGTCTGGGATGGCTCCTCAAGGAGTGCATGAGCAGAAGCTTTCCAGAGGCCAGAGCAGACAGAAGATCCTAATCTGGGTGCTGAAGGGTTTGTGCTCTGGGGCTGTGCAGAAACTTGCTCGTGAACAACTGTAAGCTCCTAATTTCAGGACTGTCCTAATGAATTTTCTGCCTCTCCCTGATTCCCAAAAGCTGAGCAGACCCCGATGTAGGGAAGGCAGGCTGCCAGCTGTGGGGAATGCACTCCAGTGGCCACCTCATTCCATAAATCATGGCAAGGAGGAGTGAGTGTAAGGCTGAAAATCCTGTGGTGGCTGCCGAGCCCAGAGGGGTGAGAGGAGCAGGTACACCATGAGCAAGGCAACAGCAGCTTGCAATGCCTCTGCACCTCCTTCCTCCCATCTCCTGCTGCTGGTCCTGCCAAGGAAATTTGGATTTCATTGTGCCACTCTTGAGAAAAACAACAGAAGGCTGGGGGGCCCTTCCTGGCAGACAGGGCTCGGTGAGGGCTGGGTGAGGCAGGAACAATGCGGTGGCAGAAAGAGGGAGGACGGGGAGAAGAGCAGGAGCTGCAGGTCTGGGCACAGTCGTGCCTTCGGTCGGAATTTTGCAAGTCCCTGTCTGCACAGTGTTGTTGTTGATTTTGCCATCTTTGATCCAGGTAAACAGGCCTTGTGTGCACAATGAAAACAAACAAGCCAGGCTGGAAAATATCATGAGTCAATGAGGCTCTTTGGGTGCCTCCACCTTCCTGAACCCCAAGTCAGCAAATGCTCAAGTGCTTGGCAAAGCCAGGGAAGAGCCCAGGACTCAGAGCCCGGGGCAGCCCAGCCTCCACACTGGGCTCCCTCTCCTGCTTAATTAAAAGACCATCAGTGAAATGTTTAAATACTGGGCTGTCAGCTTTGCCTCATGAATACTGTACTGGCAGCATGGAAAGCAGGTTCCTTCTGCATCTGAGCCTCCCACTGCCTGTGAGGGATCCTCCCAAATTAAACGTGGGGATCAGCAAGACAGAATTTATCACTGATTATCACCTGCTGCAGGTAGCAGCTCACTCCCTGTGCTCCTCCTCACCTCTTTGCTACAGATACCATCAGACAGAGCTTACACTTTGGCACAGCCCAGACCTCCTTTCATCTGGAGCCATCTCTCCAGGTGACTCAAAGTTTGGTTCCTTCTTAAAGTTTTCTGCATCAGGCTGATGAAAAAAAAAAAATCTAAAAACCATTCTCTCTTTTTGCATTTTACTTTGGCTGGATCACTTCCTACACTAGACTAAAGGCTGGAATTGAAGATTTGGAGGTCTTTTCCGACTCTAATGATGAAATGATTTTGTTATTTTTATGACGTAGCACTCACGATTTCTGACATCAAGACAAATGCTGGCAAATTTCCAGGAGCCCTGGAGGTGAAGGGCGTGTTCAAAGCCACTCTGGATGTTTTCTGGTGTGAATGGGAGGAGGCTGGGGTGGAGGCAGCTTTCCCTGAACACCTCTGAGCTCTCTAGGCTGCTCTCTCAACTCTGCCCCTCAGTACATCGCTCACCTCCGCAGCCTGGGACGCTAAGAAAATTAAATTTATATTTTTAACAGAGCACAGACCAGTGACTTCTTGGTCCTGCTGAGCCTGTGAGGCACCGTAGGGGAGATCCAGGAAAATATGGGTTATTGGGATGGAGATTCAAGATGCCAAGAGGAAAAAGAGACTGGAGACTGCCCCAAGCAACCAGGGGTGGTGTCACCCCAAAGGCTGCTCCCCTCCCCACGGGTGTGGAGAATTATTTCCCTCACAGGATGATTCTGGCATCCAAATGGCTTAATGGCAACTTTTTTTATCATTATTTCAAAGTAATCATGGGTGTTGGGTATTTGGGAACCTACAAAGAGAACTCAGCCCCTGCATGTATTTTAAATTATATGCTGTGTCCAATGAACACGAGACACTGAGTGATTTCTCATCTCTGGGTGGTTTTAAATAGACAATAAAAAACCCCAAGATAGTAGATAACATTTTATTGCAGAATATAAATTAATCTGTTTAGCCAAGCAGAGAACATACGACTCAAGAATTAAATACTGGGCACCTAAAAAGCAATAGAATTATTAAATAACATAACTAATAATAAGGATGTCCCACAGAATTATCTCTGTTTCTATCATATGTAGCTCTTTGATTATTCAACTGTTTTATTTTCTTGCTTGAAAAAAAACCCAACATAATTTTATTTAGTTATTTCCATATTAAAACACCTTGGCCACAAGTGAATCTAATTTTTTTTAATGCATTGCTGAAATTAAGTTACATTATTTCTTCCCTAAAAGTACCATATGTAAAAGTAGGAAAACTCCAGTGGAAAGAGACCAATACAACTGGTCTTTTATTTGCAATATTTTATTTATGCTTTAGAACAGTTTTGCCATTTTCAGTGGAAATATTTATCTGTTCATTTCATGACAAGGCATCACTTGTAACTATTTTAACATTTTTAATAATAGTAACTTATTTTCATGTTTTCTTTCTTAAATTAAATCATTTTGAGCACAGATTTAATGAAAAACTTACCTAGACTACCATCAATTTCTGTAGTGAAACCACTTTACAAAGGATGCACCAGTCAATTGACCAGAGAACTGTACTGATCATAGGTTTTTTTGTTTTTTAGGCCAACAGGATATTTTGGTGTTTTCTTTGCTTCCTTTAGAAAAACCCTGGGGTTTTCCAATTTAGGATTTTTCAGGGAATATCTAGTAAGTGGAATTAAACCTATTACATTTTCCAATAGGCTTCTGCAGAGGCTTTGTGAAAATCAGTGCCATCCATGGATTGTTCACAAAGTTAATTTTCCTCTGAGTCTAACAGGGATTTATCTGAAAATGGGCATCAGGATTTGCTTCAAGATAGATCCAATTTCCACCTCATACTAAGAGAGTAAATCAGGTGTAACTGCTGCACCCAGTGGAGTTGTGTTTGTGTAAAGTCACTGCGAGGAACACTGGAGGCGAGCGTGTCAGAAATGCAGCTTTTCTTAACAGCAATCCAACTGGAAAACTGATTTTCTCCAATTTCCTTCCTGGAATTTGTACCCCTTTATTTTTAATTCCTCCCTGCTATTTGCAGCCTTCAAATTTCCAACCAGCACCCACTCCTGAGACATTCCCCACGGTGGTGCTGGGGCTGTTTTTAAAGGATTCTGTCCCTCTGTGTCCATCCCAAGGGTAACCAGGGCCGGGGTAAAAAACTCTGAGTGATTTGGAACACGTGGCATAAAGAGGAACCAAAATATGAGAGGTGGAGGAACAGTAGTGGCACTTGTGGTGGCAGGCACAGTCTGTGCCTGTTCCACTTTAAAAAAAAATTAAGGAATATATAGCAAACTTTGTATAGTTTTATGAACACACCTTTTTTTTCCCCAAATGCATAAATTGATTTGTAGATGTAAGCGAGGAGTCTGAAAAATTTCCTGAAAGTTTAAAGCATCTCAGAAATTTAAAAAACTTCTTAAAAACTTCCCTTCTGTCCTCCTGATACCTGAGTACTGTCCTTATACAGCACTAACAGACTTGGTTAGGGTTATGATCATTGGGATTAAAGATCTTAGAGGTCTTTTCCAACTTAAACGAGTCCCTGATTTGATGATTCTTAGAATAATGTCTGGAAAACTCAGCTATGAAATGTGATGCCACTGTCCCAGGAGCTGGAGAGATTCAGAGCCAAAAAGATAATCCTTGAATTCCCCAACCTGATTAAGTCACAGTGGTTTTCAGGAACTGTTTGCAGGATTGGTAAGATCTGCTTCAAGTATTATTTTGATTTTAAATTTATAATGTCAAAGCTGCTGGCTTAAATGAAAGGAAAATAAAATCATACTTTTCTGTAGGATCAGGCAACATTTTCCCACTGCAGTTTTATTTTATGTATTCTATATATTGTCTATGTTCACAGAGTCATAGAATATCCTGAGTTGGGAGGGACCCACATTCAACTTAGTATGGTATATTTCTTATGTATTTCATATATTCAGTATATCATATGATAAATATTTCTATCATAATAAATATATTACTGAGGGTTGCATCAAAATGGGAAATATTAATTCCAACACACTGCATTACAGAAATTTTTAATAATCTGAAAAAATAAAAGTGTAAGCCTAAAGTTTTTTAATTAGTTTTCTCTTTTTTTTCCAAGTAAATTAGTAACTTTTCAACCTGTTATGCATTTTTCCCATTGACTCTTGTGTTTCCTGATTGTAGTCATGACCAGGGTCAGAAACAATAAAATTCAATGAGAAGGGACAATTCTCAGATCTTCCCAAGCCAATATTCTCTGCCTCAGAGGTTGGGATCACTCAAATAAAGACCAAGGTGATATCAGAACTTTCAGTTCTTTGTCCAAACAGCCGAGGCTTTTCCAACTGCCCCATCACAGCTCCATAATCATACGGAGCTCTATCAGTGATGCTCATTCCTATTTCACAGGCTATAATAAACACAGCAAAAATTAGATGAGGTTCCATTTTGAGGTTAAATGTTTCCATGAGAGAATAATTTCTGTTTATAACAAGAAAGAAAAAAAAAAAAAGACCACTGCTCTATTTTTAAAACCTAATTTAGAGCTGGTATCCAAAATATCAGTCACAACAGAGCCTGAATGAGGCAGGATTATGCTCCCTTCTCCGTGGTTTTTCATGGAAATGAGGGCACCGGGAGCCCCGCTGTGCAGGGCTGAGCAGAGGGAGCCGCCAGCCTTTGTCTTGCCCACATTGCAGGTGGCTCCTTTGTGTCACCCCCAACGACTCCCACAGCCACACGTTTCCGTGCCCTGCCCAGGGCAGAGCCTTTCCATCCATGTGCCGAGTTCTGGTCCCTAAAAACTGGTGTTGTCCCAAGGAAAAGGCAGAGCATCCCTCCCTGCTCCCTCCCTGAGGTGTGGGGTCCAGCCCTGGGTCCTGGTAGCGCTAATGGGAAGGTGGGATGTCACTGCTGGAGTGTCACTGCTGGGGTGTCACTGCACACGAGGAAAGGAGGTGAGGGACAAGGGGAGAATTGGTAACACAAAGATCGGGAGGGATGAGCCTGCACTGCCAAGGAGCTCCCCGGAGCTGTGGGAATGAGCAACACCTGACAAGGGGTGAAGGCTCCAACCCCGGGACTGCCTCGTGCAGCAGCAAATTTTGCCATTTGTTGATTCGAACAAATGCTTAGAAACACACCCCAGTCATTGCACCAAAGCCTGTGGCTGCACTGAGCGGGAGGGCAGCAAGATCCTGGTGGGGAAAACGCTGCTGCTGCACAGCCCAGGGAAAGCAGGACCCAAGGGCTGTCATTAAGTGTCCCTTACGGTGTGGCCGAGGCTTGGCTGGAGCCTGGACTGGCTGATGAACAAAGGCACCAGCCCACACCACCCCTGCTGCACTGACCCTGTCAGGGACCCCGAAGGGTGAGAGGGAAATGCATTAGTCGTGTTCTGCAGCTTGACAGCAGCAGCAGCAGCGCATTGGCAGGTGATTTTCCCCAAGGTCCTACTAAAAGTCCAAGATAAAGGCTGAACAAACCTCTGGGGCTGTTCAGCGCCGTGATCACCTGCTCTTCTCCCTGCCTTGAGCTGGCGGCTGCATTTCCTGCCCTCTCCTTGACTTCAGTGGATTTTTAGGGCACTCAGGGAGGAAAACTTCCATAATTACAGACACTGATGTGTTAAGAGCACTCCAAATGCTTTCCTCTGGTTTTGCATCGGAGCAAGCAGGCATGCATAGTTCCTTTTTTTCCTAAATCATGCGGTTATTTGGAATTTAAGTATTTCTGCCTACGGAGCTGCTCATCCTGTTTTTATGCTGTGTTGTTTTTGAGCCATAGGCTGCAGTCTCTTGCTCAGTAAGAAAACAATGGAATGACTTGCTTTTGTTTCTTTTCAGACGCAGAACACGATACTCGTGCACTACAAAGTGCCTTTTAGAAACATGGCTTTGCTCGTGGAAGAGGGTCATTAACATGTTTCAAGGCCAGGCTGGATGAGGCTTTAAACACTCTGGTCTAGGGGAAGGTGTCCCTGCCCGTGACAGGAGGTTAGAGATGAGCTTTGAGGTCCCTTCTAGCACAAACCGCTCTGGGATTCTCTGACTCTGTGGCTTAGAAAATGCGAGCAAGACAGCAGGGGCTGATTTTAACTTTCCTGGGATGGACAGAGAGGTGTCCTGGGCAACTCAGCAGCTCTCACCACAACGAGGGAGATCTGCTTCTGCCAGAACCTGCAGGACAGAGCCCAGGCCATGGCACGGACTCCCTTGCTGCTCTGCAGACATCTCAGACACGAGGCTTAAATTCACCCTCTGCAGGAAAATCCCGCGTTAGTGCAGCTGGAAGCCACCTTTTCATTGAGGAACAAAGAAATCTCAGACAACTCCAGCAACCTGACCCTGCAAAAAGCTGCCGTGGAGGGTCCCCAGGGGGAGGTGGGGAGGAGGCCTCATCCCTCAAGCCGTGGCTCTTGGTCCCACGTGGTTGTGCCGATGGCTTTTGGGGAAACCGCAGCGCCGGTAATCGAGCGCTCGCATTAAAGTCTCCGGTTCCGGAAGTTTTGCTGTCGTGGAGCCAGATAAGCTCAGAAACGTGAAGCCAAGGAGGCAGACTCAGACAGGCAGGCAGTAAGTGCCTCTGAGAGCTGGCAGCCTGGAAACCCTGTCCCCAGGGACGAGTAGGTGAAGCTCCTTTCTGCTGAGGAGGAGCTGAGGGAGAACTCGGGATTTTTCAGCCCAAAGGAAGCACCACCAAGAAAATGAATAAATTTAATATCCCCTATAGCGTGTTGCCATTCCTCCTTCCAGAGAGATGGAGCTGAAAGAGACCAGCTTATGTCAAAGCCTGAAAAAAATCAGGAATTACAGGTGTCAAGGCTTCCCTCAAGGAAAATAAAGCCCATTTGGCAGAGGAAAGGTTTCCAGACAGGATGTAGCTGCCCGTGCAAACAGGCAGTGAGCTGAGGGAGGCAGGGAGGGATTTGGGACTTTTGAGCAGAGTTTAAATGTCTTTAGATGTGGGTTTGTTTTAAACAGGCAAGTAACTGGGAAACTTACACCCAGCCCAGTTTGGGACTGGAAAATCTCATCTGTTCTACACAGCACCCCCACACTCCTCCATACTGGCTGAGGCCTCAGGCCCCCAAATCCATTCCCCCCAAAAATCCAATAACCAAGTTCTTTCCCCTCTCACTTCCCAGTGCCCACCAGTACATGCTGGGGCTGGATCCTGGGCTCCCACCAGGCCTGGCAGAATGGGAATCTCCTATGGACAGATTTTACACTGCCAGGTGTAAAGGCTTTGATGAGGTGGGAAACAGAAAAATCCTTAGCAATTTCCTCAGTTTAACAACTTTTTAATTGGATGGCATTGATTATTTCAGTGATGAAATGTATTTGGAATATGGAGACAACACAAAGGCATGAATGAAGATTAACTCTTGCTTCCAACCCCAGAAAATGTTAAAAAGAGTTACCAGAGTATTTGAAAATATTTTTAATAGTTTGGAACAACTAAATTTAGCTAAGCTGCAGATAGGCCTCTCTTTATTACAGCCAGAGTTACTATGGCAACATGCTACAATTATTTATCGCCATGACGATCCACTGGAGATTTTTTAAATGCATTATCTATTTTTGTTTGCATTGTCATTCCTGTCAGGGGAGGGAAGACACCAATTTGGTGCTCTGTGAAATGGTCAACATTTCACCCCAGCCATGGCGGGGTGGAGGCTGGGGGAGATTTTAAATTGAGTGGCAGGAAAAGCCAAGGAACAACCTCTCTCAGGATTATTTTTTCCCCCCTTTTTTTAGTCTAAAATAGGTTACTGTTTCTAACTGACAAGTGAATAAGAGCTCGTTCTTTACCAGTCTTCCTCCTGACTGCTCTTTGATAATCTGAGATACCAGAAACAAATGGGAATGAATGAGTTCTGCAACACCCAGGAACTGTTATTATCTCTGCCACGGAGAGAGGGAAATGCGGACGAGCTATATTAGGCAACTTCTCTAAGGTCACATCAGCAGGCAGCGATAAGGACGTGATTAGGACCTGCTTCCCTGGCCACATCCTCCAGTGTGGTGGCAGCATCACGATCCCAGTGCCGCTGTCACAAGCGCTCTGCATCTTTATTATATCCACCAGGTCAGGGGAAATTGGAAAAGCCTGTCAATCCCTGGGTTGCAGGAGCAAGGGAAGGATATCCACAAAGTGCTGCTGCTGCATTTGTTTGACTGTGACAGTAGAGGAGCTCCACCAGCTCGCCATTGCTCAGGGGGCACTTTTGGGGTGCAGGATGGGTTTCACTGCCCTCACTCAGCCCACAGCAGTGTTCCAGGTGCTCCAAGCTGGAGATGTCTTGCCCTGGCAGAGGCACAACAGACCGCCCTCCATCCCAGGACACGGTGTGTGGGTAGCCCTGTCTCAAAGCACATCACCATGTCCCTGTACCCTCTGCAGGATGATGCTCGAGTGGAGCGGACGTGCTCGAGGAAAGGTTGGTGGATATTGTTCTGACACATCCGAATAATGCTCTGCTGGTCTTGTCCAGAGTGATGGTTAAGTAATCCTAAGGAGGACATGGAAAGAGCTCCCTTTGTGGCTCTCTGACTAATGAAAAGCCCTTTATATAATCTTGCAATCAACTGCATGGGGCTGCTGGGACGGGTAATTGGGCTACGAACGGGCTCCATTTATGGGACGTTATGTAATTTACCGTCCTGTCATCATCCGCTCCCAAAACTCTGACTCTTTCTCCAAGGCTCACATTTTCAGGGACGCAAGTAATGATCAAGGCTTGGACTTTCACATCTTAGACCATGAACAGGATCTTTACAGGTGCAGGATCATGAACAGGTTCTTTACAGGCACAGTTGGTTTGGATTAAACCCGACTCCCCTGTGCACTAAAGAGAGCAAGAGGCAGCTCCTGTGGGACAGTCCAGATTTTGGCTCCTGTGCAGCACCTGTAGGTGCAAGATCCTGCTTCTCAGAGGGGGTTGTTGGTCCCATGAAAGAGGCCATGGGATTGCTGTGCCCGAGGGGAGCCAGGTGGATGTTCCCAAAGGGTACCGCTCTATTTATGAGATTATTGCCAACAGTCTTCAAGGGCTCTTGCTGTAGGTCAGCACTGGAAGACCAAAACCAGGCTGAAGAACATAAAAAACAAGGGAGGCTTCCTTGCCAGGCCTGTTTCTGAGATGAGAGTTGCCCAATCTTGGCACACACTGTGGCACAGACACTCCTCTCTGTCGGAGCCGTGCGTGGTCCTGCCTGCAGATCCCCACCTCACATCCCATGGCAAATCAACGGAGCTGCATGGCTGGAGCAAACCTCAGAGCACTCCTGCTGTCATGTCAATAGTCCCTGAGCAAAGTGAGCTTGGGAACTGCTGCATTAGACCAGAGACATTGATAGTCATTGATTTAATACTTTTCCTCCACCTTCCAAGGCTGAGGCTGTGCTGTGCAGATCCACTCTGTTGTCTTTTAACCCTGACTAAATGAAGTACAGGTCCGAGTACAAAATCCCCTGGTGTCTGCTGATAAAAACCCCAGAGGTGTTTGCATGAAGCCTGAGCACAACCAGCTCCGTGGCAGGAGTGGTTGGTGGTTAATGGGTTACACTGCAAACCAATCTGTTCCCCATCTGGGAATATCACTGGAAGGAAAAGAAAGAGGCAGGACCAGAACTTTTAAGACCTCCAGAGTTCATTGGTGCTACAAGAGTCCATGTGGTTTGAGGCCCAGAGGATATGGGAGGTGAAGTGGAGAGATTGGGTTTTCCCTGATTCTGCAAGTCTGGGGACAGGGTGAGCACCATCCCTCTGGTGTTGATGTCCAGGGGGGCATCAGGGTCCTTTTGCAACGCACACCACGAGCTGACAGCTGCAGCACAGCCCCGTGGAAAAGGGGACTCAGCAAGTCCTTTTGCCCCCCAAGTTCCTCTGCTCCTCTATGGGAGTTGCAGATGTAGGTAGATTATACTTGATGCATTTTTGAGGACAATAGAAAAGCTTGAACTTGAACTAAACACTTCAGATATGCAAAGTAAAGGGCAATTTCTCTCCCCAGCTACAAAAAAAAAAGGTGGAATTGCAACAGGGAGGTGAAAACACACATATTTGGTGATTTTTCACAGGTCATACACGCCCCACAGTGTTTTTGTTGCTCAGACTATTTACTGACGTGAAAAACAAAATTCTGCTGGTAAAATCAGACACACACAGTTTGGAAAGGTGTTTTCTGAGAATTAAATCTGATTGGCATCTTGAGCCAGTCCTTGCAGAGACTACTGTATGGAATGCAGGAGGACAGATTTGGTTTTAGGCCAGGTCTGTGGGATTACAATGAGCCTCTGATGTTTCCCAAGTGATGAATTATTTCAAGGAACAACCTGGGCATAGCAGCCCCTGTGTCATGGTGGCAGGGTGAGAGAGGAAGACTTTTAAATGTTAATTAGCAGGGAAGAGCTGTCTTGCAGACTAACCACAAAGATCTCCGGTGATGGCAGGAGGCAAAGGAGAGCAACAGAGCATTTCATTTGTAATGCATGGTTTTATTTCACCTTGGAGATCCTCTCATTGATGGGTTTGGCAGGCAGATAATGAGACTGCATTGCTGTAGGGCCCCTGACTGCAAGGTGCTTAAGCACAAAAGGAAGCCCCGAGGAAACCTCCTGGCAGGGGGCAGGCAGCCTGGCACTGGGCAGGGATCTTGGGAAAAGGTAGCAGGGAAAAGTTGGATCTGCAAGCAGGTGAGAAAGAGCAGAGGCTGATAGTGCCCAGTCTCAGCTGGGCAAGAGGAGGATGAAGTGGCAGAGGGAGGATGAGGTGATCCTACAAAGGTAAGAGAAAGGTTGAGCTGGGTGATGGGGCCAGTTTGAGTTCACGTGCTCCTTTCCATTGCTTCCTTTTTTCATGTGGAAATCTCCTAAACAAATCCCACTCTTGTACCAATGCCATCAAGCCGGGAGAGCTTTCCAGTCCTCCAGCCCTTCCTATCATCTTTTTTGTTAAGTGGACAGAGGTGCTGTGGCTTTCCCGTGTGGAAAAGGGATTTGAGAAGTGGCCAAACCAGGGGCATTGTTCCCCTCTGCCATGCCCCAGTGTCACACTGTGCTCTGAGGAAGAATGGATAGGGGGTTTTACTGGAATGGTGATGTGCCAAGTGCCACTGAACTGCTAGGGGCAAAGCTCCATCCCACTGCTCTGCTTTGGGCTCCTCCATTGGGTCAAGGTGGTCACCTCTGCCCAGGCTGCCCCATGAAGAACATCAGTGGGGTGTGGGATAGTGCCATTCTCCCCCCTGAGCCAGAGAAAACATCTCAGCCTTTGCTTGGGTTGCAAAAAGCACCCATCTCCAGGCCCTCCTAAACTGGAGGAGTGACTCCACTCCATCACGAATTACTTCATTGACATTGGAAGGGCAAAACACAGTGTCAGACAAGAATGAAGCCAAATGTTGGTGCCTGAATCTTTCCCTCTAATTAACCTTAAATTAAAAAAAAAAAAAATCAAACCATGGGCAGAGGCACTGACTGATAACGTGTGCTGGGCTGCTGGGACCAGCCCCTGCATTTGCTGCAGGGACAGGTGACTGCAGCAGCTGCATTTTGCTCAGTTACACAGAGTTTTTAAAGTGTTTTTGATCCCAGGATGAAAAGTGCTGTATACCAGTAACACTTCTTTGTCCATCTGTCTGTCTGTCCATCTCCAGAGCACAGTTTGAGTGTGCTTATTCCTGCAGTTAAGGGGAGCTGCAGTTACAGCACTCCTGCACGTTTAACACTATTTCCAAGACCCCCTTGCCTTCCTTTTTCGTCCTTCTTCAGGGCTATGTTTAGATTCCAATTTCTAATCTCCAGGACTGAGATTGTTATTAAAATGCAGCACTGGTAATGCTCCATGCATCCCAGCCACAACAAACCACTGCAGGCGGGCGCTGCACTGGGGAGAGGAGGGCTCGGGGTGACCACAGAGTGTTTAGGCTTTAAAAAACATCCAGTTTTGCTTTGTATAGATCTAAAGGCTATTCCCATGTATTATAGACAAATATGGCAATAGGGAAGGGAGGGATAAGAGTGTGATCTGCAGAACCAAACAGAAGGGCTATAATTAATCAGGTAATTGCAGTATTTGCATGGAGTGTCTGTAAATATTACCTCTAGTTCTAAGTACGGTACTTTGGACCACGTATCTTATCGTGGAACAACCCGTCAAATAGCAAACACATCCACTTGACTGGAATATAATGAATATTAGGTCAGCCAAATGCAAACTGACTAAATTAATTTGTAGTTGTGTACCAAGTGATGTTGTGCGATAATTTAATGAAACCCTTCAAATAAATATCCGCTGGGGAACAATGCAGAGGAGCAAGCGGAGTGTGCAGGGAAGGATTACTGGTGGTTACAGGAGCTCCTGGAGAGCAAACAGGACTGAGGGGGGATCTCACACAGCACAGGGGAGGATGTGAGGGCTGAGCAGGGACCATGGTGGTGCTCTGCAGAGAGCCTTGGAGCTCACAGCTGCTCCTGAAGGAGTTTAGATGGGACTCCAGGGCTGGGCTCTGCCCTCTGGAGCGAGCGTGACGCAGGCGGAGCTCCGTGGGTGGCCCTTGGCCCCCGTGGGGTTGCCCAAACACCACTTTGTGCCGCTCCCCGGGAGAGCTGCTGGCTGATGGGAGGGCGATTTGGAGCAGGGTGACAAACGACGTCTCGGTCCTGTGAGAAATGCAGAGCCAAGCAAATGGGTTTGAGTCCTCTTTTAAATGTTTTGGTTCCTCAATCAGATCATCTGGGGACTCTGAATACCAAAACGCTATTTCTGCCTTTTTCATATCCCACTGGTTCCTTTCTTGTTTGGGCAAGGGCAAAATAATCACTGAAATAGCTCATTTGAGGAGCCACAATACATTGATCCCAATGGGAATCTGGGGGCAGAATGAGCCCTCTTTGAAGGGGGAGTGTGTCTGATGTCTGACATGGGAGGGATGCTGCCTGTTGCTCCAGCACACACAGGATTGGGTGCTATTTCCACAGGAAAGCACAACTGAGGCACGGGGTGCTCAGAGCAAGCCCTGAGCAGTGCAGTGGGGCTGGGGTCACCCTCTTGCAGCAGCAGAGCCCAGGCCATGAAGGGATCCTGTTGGGAAACCCCCAGAGCACTTGAGGTCACTGGAGCTTTGGTGGCAGCATGGGAGCTGTGCAGGATGGAGCCTCAGCAGTGGGGATGTGAAACTAGTGGGAAAGGCTGGTCCCAACGGTGCCATTCCCCTGAACACCCCATGGCAGGTGGGGACCCTGGTGTCCCACATGCTGCTGGGGTCCCAGCCCAGCAATTCAGCACTTACCCTGCAGAAACCAGACCCCTGGGCTGGAACTGCTCTGTTCCTGAGCTGTCCAATCTCCCAGCACAAACCTGACTGACACAGCAATCAGAGCTGCTGTTCTGTGGTCGCAGCAGCAAGAGAGTCTCTGACCAGAAAAGTCCTGGTGCTGCATTCCCAGGGGAGCAGAGTAGCTAACTGAGTGATGTTGACATAAGAGATGCCCTTGAACTGGGATTACAGGACATATGCTGAATTTATTGGGAAGGGGTTTATTAATTTGCCCACATGATGTGTCACAGGACTGTCTGCTAGGTTTACATCAGCTATTCACAGTGATATCAGGTGCCCTTTATCAGATTCTGCATCAGTCACTTCAGAGTGAGACCACAGAGGAGCAACTGCTAAGGGCTAATAAACACAGTGCTCCAGTGATAATGGGTGCCAGTAAATGAGAGTTGTGTTTGGGGTGTTCCATGTCAGCCCAAATCTGGGCAGAGAGGACTCAGAAACACAAGTGGTGGAAAGCACAGCAGGGTCACGCCAGCACAGACTGAGCAGGAGCTGCTGGGGGGTGCAGTTGTCCACACTGATGACCCAGCATGTGTCCCACCAGGACAGGCTGGAGCAGAGGCCACAGAGGGCCCTTGCTCCCACTGAGGAGGCTCCATGTCCCCTCTGCTGCTCTGGGATGCAGAGGATGTTTGTGCCAGAGGGGTTGTGCAGGTCCTTCCTGCAGCTCCAGGACTCGTTTCTAGAGCAGCCAGGGGGTGGGAGAGCAGATGGCTGTGGGCAGAGGTAGGCTGAAGGTTGAGGAGTTACAGGCTCATCCTAGGTATGGGGGTCCTGGCAGGATGGGATGCAGTGGGGGATAAGGGGTGGAGGGTGAAGGCAAACACAGATACAGGGACAGGCATTGCTGCAAGGCTGCACTAAATGCACCTTCTGCCACAAAGGAGGACCCAATATTAATTCTCAAACTCATTATGGAGAGAAATACCCTCCCGTATCACTATGGGATGAGATAAGCATCAGCACAGGATAAAAAAAAGTAAGCACATAAGGATAGAGAAGGAACTGAGGAGCTTTTTCAGCATGAATGCACTTACCCCACGCAATGGGGGTGTCCCTGTCCCCGCACAACCCAAGGCTCCACCATCACCAGAGCTGCTGCATTTTGGCTGGTGGATGTGGATATCCTTGGCAGCTCCAGCCTCTACATTTACCCACTTGGCAGGAGGATTTGTTGGGTAAGGCTGTAGCCATCTTCCTGCGGTGGCCCTGGGAAGCTCACCTCCTCCTCCTCCTCCTCTTCCTCCTCCTCCTCCTCCTCCTCCCTCACCTTGCTGCGGGGGCAGGGAGGGGAGGATGCAGTGGAAGGCTCTCCAAAAAGTGCCCCGGAGGCAGAGAGAACCACCTCTGTGCAAAGCCTGCCTGTGCCAGTCCAGGCAGAGCCCTCATGACATCAGCTCCCAACCAGCTCCACAACACTCCAAGGAGACCCTGCTGTGCACCATAGAGGGAACCTGCTCTGGCAGTGGTGGATCCACACTGCAAAACAGACAGCCTGAAACCTCAGAGGGACTCTACTCTGTCCCCAGAGCCCCTGGGACCCTGCCTGCCACCCAGATCCCTGCCCCAGGGCACAGGAGATACTGCTCTGTGCATCGAGGTGATCCTCACCTCAAGCAGTACTAGCCTAAAAAAGGCTAAGATCGCTCCAGGACAGCATTTTTGGTAACTGGGAATTTTATACCAGTTTAACCGTTCCCTCACCCCCTGCTGAACCTGCCCCTTCTATGTGCACCTGATTTACACCACAGCATCCATGACCAGAACTGGTCCCCACTTTGGGAACCAGTTTAGTACCAGTTCTGCTGTGCTGATCTGATCTGGAGGAACCCCAAGAGTCTCAGGAGCATTGCTGGGGTTCACACCTGTGATGTTCCCTGGACTCACTTGGGAAAGAGCAATCCCAGGAAAGTTGTTTTCACTCCCTTGCTTCTCTAAATCCTCCAAATCTTGTGTTTTAGCCTGTCATCAAGCTGACTATGAAATGGCATCGAATTAACCTGGCTGTGAGCACCTGTTTGCAAACGTGACCATGCTGACTCTGCTTTGGGGTGTTTCCTAAACACACCTGGGACAGTCCAGACTCCCAACCCATCATCCCAGTGTGGCAGGAGGCTTTGCTGGGAGCCTCCTGCCAGGGAGCAAGCCCTGCCTGGCTGCGGGCAAGGACCTACAAGCCCACAGGAGCCCGGGACAGGTGTTCCTGCTGCTCCCGCTTGTGAAGGCATTGCGAAGTGTGGGAGGGTGCCGGAGACTCTGTAATTATAGCCTGTGAATTTAAATCCCACAGTTTGCAGGAGTTCTGGGATATTTCATGCAGCGTAAGCTCAGCAACACCTTCGTGACAACATGAAGACTCATAAGTTTTTGCCTCGCTGTAGCAAGGTGCGAGCGTTGATTAACCCTCGCACCACCGGTGATGCTTTCTGTAAATGATGGGGAAAAGAACAGGGAAAAAAAAAGAAAAGTTGAAGGAAAACGCTCAGAGGTGCCTTTAGTAGCTGCAGAGCTCAGGGGAGGCCTTTGAATCATAGAATCATGGAATTCTAGACTGGTTTGGGATAAGAGGGACCTTAAAGATCATTCTACAGCCCTGCCATGGGCAGGGTCACATTCCACTAGACCAGTGTGACCAAAGCCCCATCCAACCTGGTCTTGACTATTCCTAATTCCCTGCTTGGGTTTGTTTCTGCCTCTTAGCATGGAGCAGTAAATAAAGGGAGAGATTCTTGTTATCACTTTGAAATTTCTTCACCCAAATTAATCCCTGCTGCGAATACAGAGACACACATTCTGTCACTCTGCATTAACCCCCTCGTTCTCGTCTCCTTTCTTCCAAGCACTCTGTTGAGTTTAGAGGAGCTCATATTGGGCTCCCAAATTGAGGGACCTCATCAGGGAATGGAATCCTTCACCCTCTGGGTCTGAGTTTGCCTCCCACTGGGGAGAGCAGCGGTGCTCCACGGGTTGCTCATTAATATGTGCAAAGCGCTCGGGGAGGTTGATGATTTTCAAGCCAGGAGCATTAGTTATGCACATTGTTTCAGCACTGCCTGTTATCTCAGCATATTTATTTAATTAATGTATCAGTCTGCACTACCTCAGAGGCCACACTGCCCTGTTTGCCACCTGCAGCCTCAGCAATGCTCTCCTTCCCCCTCCTGCCTGGAACACAGGCAGGGCCTCTCCACCCCACCAAACCTCTGGGTGATGCTCATCACTAATAGAGCTCCTGAGCTCTTTGGAACGTAATGGGAGCCTTGCTGGAGTTATTTCCCACTGACTTGTGGCAACACTACTGAACTGTACCTTCAGCCACCTGAGATTTCCTTGCTGAACCTGAAACAGGCTGAGGCTCAGGCTGACCCAAGTTTGGGAGTCCTTCCTTCACCCTCTTATCATAACTCATAGAGCCAACAGGCTGTTTCCTCTGGAATAATAAATATGCCTTGAAACAGAGGTTAAAATAGGGCCAGAGAGTGCTGGGAGCACTGGGGCAGGCAGTGACATGTTTGTGTTGCTCCTTCTCCTTTCTCTATCAGAGGCAGCTCTTCCTGCTCAAGTGCTGCCCCAGGCCTCGGATGGGGATGTGGGGACTGACATTTTTGGCCCCTCCTGGGTGAGGGAAGCACGAGGCAGGGCAGGAACCATGGTGAGAAGGTCTTTCCCAGCCTCATAAAGAAACAAAGACTGTAGCTAGGTAACACCATTGCATAACACTTTGTCTTAAGCGTTTTGCTCTCCCTGCTGTAAAGGGATGGGGTTGACCAGCAGATGGAAAGTCTCACTGAGGAGACACCCTTTCCCATTCCCAACACTACTTGTAATTTGAGTTGTTAGGTTCCTAAGTGCCATTGGAAAATGTTTGTGAATAAGATACCCAAATTGACAAGTGACAACTCACATTTACCAAAGCATCAGCTTCTCACACAGCTGCAGGTTTTCTAAAAATTGGAAAAACTTAATGTCCTCACATCTCTGCTCCTCTGTCAAAAATGACTGTGAAGTTCAAGAATGACTGTGGGGTCTAGGCAGACAAACTTCCTGTCCACAACCACAGAAAGAAGCAACAGCCTGGAACAGGCAGGTGAAAATGCTGCGTGAGTGATGCCTTTGTGTGAGCACATCCTACGGTGTGGCTCATTAGTACACCCAGGAGACACCACAATAATTGAGCTTGAACTTCTCCTCAGCCCAGACACGAGCACTTCAGACTGGTTAGTCTTTAGAAACAGCAGGAAAGTTGGGAGGTTTTCTAGTGTAGCTTGATTGCACCCAGCACTTCAGCAAGATCATGTCATGGATAAATAGATATTTCTCCCCATCATGGCTGGCTTTGCCTTTCACTGCATTCATGAGAGCAGAACAGCAGGCCTAAGCCTCCTGCCTGGGTGAAACTCCATTGACACGACTTGTGAGACTTGCACAAATGAGAGCAGAGTTCGACCTCTGGCTTTGAAGTATCCTTGTCCCAACAGATTTATCACCGGGGCCACACGAAGGCCTTGAAAGAGAGGAAGCAGTTCTGTTTCACAGCCCTTTCTTCCCGAAAGTTTGTTTGCAGTTGTCCTTTTATTATTATCTTAGCTCCAGCGATTAAACATGTGGGGCCCCTCATGCTTTGAGGGCTTTTCGCTCTGACAGAATCCCAGGGCTGTTAATGAAGAGATTATTTTAAAATAAAAATCACTCGTTAAGTGGGTTTAGCTGGTTGTGGCCCTGGTATCAGATTTTAGTTGGCAACTCATAATTAGTCACTGCAGAAGGATGGGTGAGTGGGAGGCAAAGGGTTACGAGGGAAGGCTGGAGAAAGGAAAGATACGTATCATTAAATAAAAATGTGACCACCCATGATTACAAGTGTTGTAGTCCTCCTTTTAACAAGCACACACCGTACTTTCATTAACCCGGGCCTGCCTGAATAGCAGCCTGTCTGGCCGAGCGGGCAGTGATTTTGTAAAAGCTGGCCCTAATGACAAAGACAGGCCACCTACCCTGAACTTTTCTCTATGACTTTATTCTTCAGCAGTGCTCAAGTGTAAATAAACTTGTTTACTCCCATCAGGATGGTAATGAGAATGAAGCCTTATTTGTTTCGCCACAATGACAAAGTAATTTGTGCGTAGCCCAAGCGGGGAAAGGGGGGGCCGGGGGGCAGCTCTGCTCTATGGTCCCTCCATAGGCAAAGTTGCTGCAGTCAGTGTTTTCCTTTGCTCTCCATTGTGTGCCACGGGTCAGCGAGGGAGAACTTCCCATCCTCAAGCTCACACGTAGAGCATGGGCTGGGGAGAGAAGAGCAAAGAAAACAGAGCAATAAGTGAAGCGAGGAGTCAGACCAGCCTATCCGGGAGGGAGAGAGTGACTAAGTGAGAGGGAAGGGGAGTTACCTGGTCAGGCTTGTGAGTCACTATAGAAAATGTACAGAGCAGCACAACCTGGTGCTTGGTTGGGTTTTTTCCACTCAGACTGGTGTCTCTGAAGCGTTAATGAATCACAGCAACGGCACAGAGAGGACGTATGGAAGGGGGAAGGGGAACTGAGGCACTGCTGAGGGCCAGGAGCAAGGGGAGAGGCTGGAAAGGGACAGGGCCTTTCCAGGAAAGATGAGAATGAAGTGAGGGTGTACTCGTGGGTGGCTCAAGCTGACTAAAGCTTGCTGTGACAAAAAGGGCCCCTTCTGGCTGCACTCACTCTCTGTGTGTCCCATGGCCTCTCCCTTCCAAGGGTTTGGGCAGCCTGGCAGATGAGGACCTGACAGATGGAAATCAATCCCTTCATTTTTTGGTATGGTTTGTTTTCAGCTGATCACACTGAACTGAGCGTGTATGGGAAAAGATTTGTTTTAAATGTTAAAACAAGTAGTTTATAACTGGATTTTTAAATTGTTGCTGGAACTAAGAGCAGAGATGGGGGTAATGTGGTCCCAGCTCACTGTATCCTAAACAAGGCAGGCAGTGCAGATTCAGCTGGTATTTGTTAATAATGTTGTTCTTCAGGAAGGTACAAATAACAAGTTTAGAAAAATAATTTATAAAAATGCAAACAACCACCACTCCCCCCAAAAAATGACAAACCCAAACCAAAACAGAATTGAAGGAGGAGAGGAAAAAGGCAGCCCAGACAAAATACCCCTTGGCAGGATCCTCAGGAACCCTTGTCATCAGCTCCAGACTCCTCTTTCAGAGTTGGGAAGGCCAGTTTGCCTAGAAACTGGAGAGGATTTTGCAGGGGACCCACCACGTGGGAAGCAGGTAGAGGAATGAGGGATGGGGAAACTGGAGCCCAATTCATAGAATTCATAGCAGAAGTGGCCAGAGCTGTGCAGTGACTCCCAAGATGGGTTTAGCAGAGTTGAGGTGTGTCTGGAGTGCAGCAGATACTTGGAAGGTGCTGAGGCACTTGGTAGGGAATAGAAATGTAAAATCCCTTAGGCCCTAGCACGTTGCATTCCTGAGTTCCAGACAAGTATGTGGTTTTACCCCGCCACAGCACCGAGGTGCAGCCTGCTCAGAGTGCTCCCAGAGCTCTCTGCACTCACCCAGTCAGTCAGGAGCAGGAACTGGCCTAACTGCAGCTGCCTGGAGTGGATAAACACCCCTGACGTGGGAATTTTAGCAGCATAAATAGTGTCTCCTAACAGAGCTTTGGGGGGGGCCCTCACATCAAGGCAGCACCAGGTCCCCAGTTCCCCCTGCTGTGAGCTCATGCCAGGACTGCGCTCCTGTTGCACCTGAAACGTGAAGCCATTTCTTGTGCCGAATTCCCTCCATTTTGCCTGTGTAAATCAGGCCATTGAGCTTTCCGGAATGTATTCCCTGCCTCACTGCAGCTGTGGAAGTTCTGCCCAGCCTTCCACTGGTGTCGAGGTGACTCTGCAGAAGGGCTCTCCAGGCGGCCATGGGTACACGGCGACCTCACTCCCTTACCCTGCTTCCACCGGGCACAAGCAACATTCGCAGCTGTGACTCCAGGGCAAAACAGAAACAGTTCATCTGGGTAATAACACTTCGCTCCTCTGTAGCACCTTCTTCAAGCACCTCAAAGTGCTTTTCAAACATGAATGCGTTAAAGCTTTGCCACCCTCCTGATGGAAGTGAAAAGGAAGGCAAAACACAGCTCAGCGATGCTAACACAAGCTGGAAAACTCTCCAAACTGTTTCCATGGGGACTGAAGCGCAGCCCTCTCCGCGAACAGCGGCGGGGATCAGCCCACCCTTCCGAAATGCCAAGGGAGCAGGAGCACAGCCTTGACTGCTGGGAGATGGAAACCAGGGACGGCATGAGGGAGTCTGCCTGTGGAAAGACCTCCCTTCTGAAAAATGGATTTGTATAACTCTCTGGTGAAAGATGTCTAAAAACCAAATCACTGAATCTTTCTGAGCAAGCACCTGATCTGATTCCTCTGGGAAATGAGGGTTTGCATGAAGCTCCTTAATCTGTAAGAACCAGAAAGCCCAGGAGAGGCTGTGGAGCTGCACACCCGGCTGAGCTGTGAAACCTTCCCGGTGCTGCACAACATTCCCAATGACCTCGTTTTCCCAACTCACCCCAGCCAGCACAACACAACGCCCTTCCCAACACCGCCTCTGCTCTCACTCAGAAATAACAAGTGTCACCTCTGAAACCTCTGGCACCACCTCACACGTTTGTCCCAGGGCTTTTACCCTACGCCTGTCTCGTCTTGATGTTGTCTAGCGAGGAAAACCTGACAGAACTCCGACACAGGGAAATACAGGAACCACATTCCCTGCACAAGTCACCTCTGCTGCATGACTAAGGAGGCAGATGCCCTCAGGCTGTAAAGGAACTGCATCAATGCCCAAAAATCACAGTATCTTTGTGCCTCTTCCCTGTCTGCTTATCCTCGCACCCGCTGTGCACAGGGCTGAATTTCTGGGTTTCCAGTTCTGCACCCCTCGACCACAGAGCTGGAGCTTTCACCTGAGAGCTGAGGCTGTGTCCAGGGCACAGGAACGCTGAGAGCTTTGGTGTTATAAAAAAGCTCAGAGCAGGAACCAGGTGATCATAGTTTTGGTTCTGAATGTACCAAAAAAGTGCTGCTTCAGAGGTGCTGGCAAAGGTGAGGTAAGGACCAGGTGACTTTTCTCTCTGAGACAGATTTAATAAGGGAGAAAATAGGGGCAAAAATTAACATTTGGACTAGAACTCTGAACCCTGAAAAGACAAAATAACTACGTGTATTTGTTCCTCTGAATGACAGGAATTCATCATTCTGACATGGCTAAATGTTACTTCCTAATTCAGATTTGTTTCATCCAGTGAATTGGAATAATTAAAATGGTAGATCCAGCCTGGCTCACAGGCTCTCCAATACCAAACCAGAGTTAAATCTGATGAGCACCAGCAGGCAAATGAAAAGGCCAGAGAGATTATTAAAAATCAGCGTAACACCATAATAAGCCCTGAGATAAATGAAAATAGCACAGTACAATTTAATGGTGGGGGTCTGTTATAAATTATTGAGTTATTTGTATTTGGGGATTGATTGCCACAATAGCTGCCTCGCAGATGTTCCTGTTGTTAACCCTCAAGGCCTTGAGCAGGACAAATGGCTCAGACTGTCGTTTATAAAAATTACTCCTTTCAAGGCTTTTTGAGCTTATGATTAAATATTGTCCTAAATGAGGACGGGTTAATGGTCAGTATGACTGGAATAACAAATTAAACTCATCCCCCTTAGCTGACCGTTAAAATGGGCATGGGAGGAGGAGCGTTGAGATTTGTCCTGCCAATACAATTGCTTGAAGTTTGGACAAATCTGAGGTAAAACAGGGATAAATTTGAGAAGGCCTGTCCCACCGCTGCTTTATAGAACACTGAAAATCATTCCATGTCCTGAGAAATGCTTTTGTTTGTGCATGAAGAACCTTAAAACGTGTCTCCTATGTGGAAACAGCCCAGTGTGCTCCCAATTAGAATGACACGGAGGGTAGAATGGAGTGTGGAAAATTTGGAGAAGATGTATCAACATATGGGCTGGAAACTCCCATTTTGAAGGTTTAACCCAAGCTATCAAGGCTAAGAGGAGATGAGAGACCAGCCTGACCCCTGTGAGCTGCCCTTACCAGGCTCTCCTGTCCCTATGCCACGGCTCCAGCCGAGGCAGGACCACCACCTCAGAGGCACCTCCCTCTCCCAAGAGCACAGGGGCTTTTAAACTTAAATAAAATTACAGCTGATGCTCAGACATAGCCAAAAGATCATGGGGACACAGGAAAACAGGATGATACAGCTGAAGTCAGAGGTGGTGCATCTGTGTGAGCAGATCCACCACTTCTCCCTGCACAGACGCCCGGCTGACAGACAGCAGAAGAGCAGCGCTGTTGCTGAGGCTCCTCTGAATATTTTGGAACTGATTAAATTCCGAGTGCAAATGCTCTCAGCAGTTTCCTTGCAAACAACCTGCTGTTAAGAAATGTGATCAACAGCCTCTCAGGTGTGTTTTCCAGAATCTAAAATAGCCCAGATGCGGTGCTGCCCTTCACCAACCCCCAAACTGGGGCAGCCAAAACATGGGTGGGAGGACAGCAGGAGAAGACTGGAGGCCAAAACAGTGTAGAAGGCTAAAAAGGGGTGAGAGGATAAAAAACAGCTGAAATAAGGTGCCAGGCTAAAAACAGGGTTGCAGGCAGAAACAAACAAAAAAGAAGACAGCAAAAGGAAAACAGAACTGCAGTCCCAGAAGGGGAGGGAGGTTCAAAAATGATGGGAGGTTCAAAAAGGGATGTAAGAGAGGTGTCCAGCTGTAAAAAGGGCTGTCAGGCCAAATGAGGGTGTCAGGCCAAAAAGAGCAGTGGGAGTTTAGGAAGGGTTGTGATGCAGAAAAGGGGTTGGAGGCTGAATAGTGGGGTGGGAGGCCAGAAAGGAGGGGTGAGACACCAGGGGGCCAAAGACGAGTGGGAGCTCAAAAAATAGTGGGAGGCCTCGAGGCAGTGGGAGCCTGCAAAAGAATTGGAGACCAGGAGGGGTTGGGGTTCCAGGGAGAGTGAATGAGACACAAAAGCGGGGGAGGCTGGGAGTAGTGAGACACTGGCAGCGGGTGGGAGGTTGAAGAAGACCAGAAGACCAAGAAGTGGGAGGGGGACAGAGGTGTCCTCCAAGAAGGCTCCAAGTGCCATCTTTTCCCAATGGCTCCTGTGTTGCAGCAAGGAATATCTGTCATCCACGCTAAAACTGGGGGATATAAATCAGAAAAAAAATAGAAAAAAAGAAAAAACTCAAATGATGTAAGAACGAATCTCAACTCTCACCTCCAGTATCCAAAACCAGTGAAGAAGAGCATCACATTAGATCAGGACCCAGCAACAGCCACGAGGCTGCTCTGCCCCGGTGACATCAAACAGAACCGGAGAGGGGCTGGCGGGAGAGGCGCTTCTGATGGCATTTATGGGCCTCTCGGCTATCGGGAGGAACAATCTCCTCGTAAAAGCCCAGTGAAACCCTGTAGCAACACCCTGCGATAACCACATGAAAGGCCGGGTCCTGCCCCGTGGCCTTTTGTCGCGGAGCTGCCGGGGCAGCGTGGAATGTCGCACGCAGCAGCCGAGCAGCCCAGGTTGTGTCCTCGCTCCTCCCCGGGCTGCTCCTGGAGAAAACAGGGTATTTAAGCAGGCGGAACAAAGCTATTTATATCCTAAAGTGTTCTTTTACGCTTGGGAGCTGAGACTGTAGCCTCGGCATCAAAGATAACTTCATAATAGCCTTTTAGTGGAAATAACCCTTATTTACAAGAAAGTTCTGTCGCTAGGCTGAGATGTAAAACAGGAGCAGCAGATATTACTCATAGTGCACTGGAAGAGTTTATTCCATACATGGCCTTTTCATAAGCTTCTAAAAGCAGCAATTTCAGGTTAGAAATCATGGAGAAAATCTTGGACCCATTGAAGTCAGCACAAGCAATTTCCTTACCCGTGTTATGAAGAACATCTTAGCTTATGAAAGCCCAGCAGATTTTTTGATCTAATTTCTTTTTTATCACTTATTCCATTTTGATTACTTTCTGTAGAGCTGGACAGTGCAAGCAGGTTGGTGTCTTTTCTGCTCCTGGATAATTTAACTGTACCATTCCTATGCCTAAGAACACTGAAGACAACTACATGTTCTCTCAGTGTCTTAAAAATAAAATAAAATAACCCACTACAAAACGCAGCAAAACCAAATGGCCTTTATCCCCAGCCCCAAACTAGTGATATTAATTCTCTATGCCCACCTCATGGCTTTTCTAAAGTGACCAAAGCTGGGGCAGTTAAATTATCTTGTGTTGTTCCTTCAAGCAGGGAAGTGCTGTCCAGAGAAAAGAAGTATAAAAACCATAGATGGAGTAAGTTACTGCAACATCACCATCATTTTATCTCGGTGGTATTACCCATTTTTGTTCCTTCCCTCTTTCTTTGAATTCAAGCACAAGAGCAGATTTTAAAAAATTAGATTCTGTTTTAATTTAATTAACACAGGAATGAAACCAGAAGACAGGGAATGCCAAGAGTTATGTAGCAGATTTGCCACATAGTAGATACCTCACAGGTCCAACCAAATGTGCCACATAATGCAACTTTTTAAAGTATCTAAAGCACGTATTTTTATTATTTTTGCGCTACTGCAGCCAGGTTCTCAAGTTAAGAAAACAAGGAAATACTAAAATCTGTGTGGTTTGGTTGGAGAGTGTTCGCAACCTCAGACAAGGAGCATAAGTTATGTAAAGGGCCGGGCACAAAGTTCTCCTGAGTAAAACGCACCATCTAGAGGTGGCCACGGCTTCTGCAAGCGCTCCTCAACAAAATGCAGGCAGAAGTGACTGAACCGCTCACCGGGAAGGAAAATCACCTTGATAGAGGCAACAAAGTGCCTTAATCACAACCTCTGCATTCTTTGAAATGAATATTTCCTAGGGAGTTTCTAAAAAAAGGCCCTTCTGCAGCAAGTCGAATAAGGCTCCTGTTTTCAAAGGCCTTTCAAAAAGAGAACCAGGTCACTGCTCGTGCCTCGAACGTCTGAAGGTCACAGGAGGATGTGCTCTGCTCAGGGGGCTGTGGCAAGTAGGGATGCACAGATGCCTCTGCCGACACGCTCTTGCTTACAGGTTATAGCTCTGCAAAGGTTTATCCAAAGGAGTGTAAATATGATAGGATAGCATATAGGGAATTGATCTTCCTAAAAGGAAGAATAAATCCATAAACTGTGAAACTCACATTGCAGACAGAAAGGATGGTGTAGGTGCTGCAGGGATTGTGGGAGTGGCAAAGCATTCCCCTGGTCTGGAAGCAGAGAGGATCCTCAGTTCCAGCCCATGGAGAATCATTCCCTGCCCTGGTGACATTTTAGACGGTTTTTGAGGGTGTCATTTTAGACAGTTTTTGAGGGTGTCCAGGCTTTGCAGAGCTCTAGAAAGGGGATGTAGAGAGCTGGTACTGGGAGCATATCTGATATTCATTAAACAGTAAATGGCTGGTGTTTGCTGTATTTTCTCTGTTATAAAGTAAGGCGGCCATGAAAGCCAAAAGGTGAGGATGGGAATTACTGTGCTTCACACTCTCTCCCACCCACCATAGGGGAATATTCCTGCACTGATCTAATTGCAGGAACCGTCTGTAAACAAAAACCTGTTTTGAAACTCCCATATAAATAGCAACCACAAACATCTTGCACCATTTTAATGAACTCTGTTTTTCTCGTGTCAATCCGTCTCAGGAATGTCGGAATCAGAACATTTCCCCAGTGACAGCTTCATCCTTTAAACTCTGCAGATGAGAGAGCACGCGGAACAAGCTGTGCTGAGGCAGGATTAAGAGTTACCAGGGTGACACTTTGTAGTTTGGAGGATGCTGACAAGGAGCCTCGCAAAAGCACAAGACCTTCAGTGGAGCTGAGGGCGACACAGAGACCCAATTTGCCTCAGCTGTCACTGAAGTGGCAAAGAAGATTGTAAATTCCCCCTCCCCGGGTCTTTGATTCTATTACCTGTGCATTACAGCTGAAGTCCCATGGGCAGGATGTGGCCTCTGGCAGCAGGGAAGAGGGATGCGCCACACCTCCACCTTGGAAGCGCTGGAGGTCTTCACTTTCCCTTCTATCAAGGTCACCAACATGTTTCTTCCCACAGAGAAGGAGAAATAAGTGTGGCAGCAAAAGCCTTTAGCAGTTTTTAATTTGCTCACCATTGGTTGACTAGGTCAGGTTTCTTTCCCTTTTTCCGCAGGAGCAAATGAATTCATTAAAATTTTCAGGGAGAAGGACTCACGTGATTCTCTGGGCATTTCAGGTGTCCACACATTTGCACCAATCAGGCCATTCTCGATGGTCAACTGAGTGCTGGAACCCAGTCACAAAACTTCAAGATATGTCTCAGCAATGACTTGCCCAAACTTTGCCCCTTTAAGCATTCCCTGCCCCACAAATTCCTTACTCAATTGCAGATCCAGGCCCAGGATTAGCAGACACCACATACAGCCGACAGAGTAGTAGATCCCCCAGTCTGGAAAGCTGTCTCACATCTAGAGACATTTATCTATGGTGTTTTTACAGGAAAACAGAGATTTTTCACAAAAGCAGAGATTCAGCATCTACTGTTTTCAATGACGAAATAATAAAAATGTATGAATACAGTTGCAGCAAGAAAGCAGTCAAATAGTCAGTGAGAGATGACAAGGCGCTGAGAGCTGGACATTTGGCTGGACACCCACAGTGGACCCCTGGGAGCTTGTTTAGTTTAGCAGCGGCGCCGCTCTGTGTGGACGTCAGTGTCACTCAGGGTTTTTAGGACAACACTGACATCATAGGGAGAAAAAGCCTCGTAAACCACAGGAAGGCACCTCTTCCCAGAAGCATAGTGGTTTCTCTCATAAAAGAACAGCAGGTGTTAGAGTGTCACTGAGGGACTTGACTTTGACCACAAAGCCAAGGAAACGCAAGTGCCTTTAGTAAATCTCGGCTTCTCAGTGACCCCTGACGGAGCAAATCTGCCAAGGCTAAATTGGCTGACTTTTAGGCCAAAGCCAATGATTTATCTGTGCTGGTTAGGCTCAAATCCTGGAGGCTTTATTGAGATTAGAAGCAAACTTACTCAGCAGAGAGCAAAGCAGCAGCCAAAATTTGGCCTTTCTCAGGGTAGGGAGGTGCAGTGCTGTGGGAAGGCTTTGAGAAGGGTGAGACAGAGCAGCAAAGGGGTTGCAGTGCCCAGAGCAGGTCAGTGTGGTACATCTGCACGCTGATCCCAGCTTTGTGGGGCTTGTGCCAAATTCCAGCCCTTTCCATGCGAGAGCTTGGGGTGGGAGTGGTCCTGAGGGGCAAACACGGAGGTGGGAGCTATGTTGCCTTATGTAAAGTAGCAAATCTCTGCAAAACTCCCAGTGCTGCAGCACTGGGTGAAATATAAATGTTCATGTGTCAGGGAGGGAGAGGGAGAGAAGAATGCCTGGGGAGATGAGAAAGGCTGAAATGAGTCACTCCTCGTCTTTTTTGTCTAATTTGGTAGATAATACAGGGTGTGATGCTTCAGTGCCTCCTCGTTGAGTTCCAGGCAGTCAATGAAAGGATCCAGCTGGATCCAGCCCTTATATGGTGCAAAATGAGGCCGGGAGAATCGGGCACAGGGACGTGCAGGCTGCGGGCACCTCGGCCCTGAGGTGAGATGTTCTTCTGCTGGGCAAAGGTTTATGCTTGTGACACGAGGTCAAAACTGGAGGTGTTTCACTTAAAAGTAGCGTTATGAAGTGGCCTTGACACTTTATATAAACATAAGCCCAGACATGGTGCAGTAACAGCAGCAGGTGATGGCAAAGAGGGTAAATGCAGAAATCCCTCGTGGGGAGCAAAGCGCCCGGGGCTGTGCTGGGAGCACAGGATGAGCCCCAACAGTGCGGGCCCCAGCCGGGAGGAGACCGAGGGTGCCAAGGATGGGGGTTCAGGAGAGCAACGCTAGGAGCTCCCTAAGCAGGGCTGGTCTCCTGACTAAACAGGCCTTTGTTCTCCAAGCAGGACTTGGCTCCCTGATCTTGACTTTACTTCCCAAGCCTGGCTTTGCTCCCTGAGCAGGACTCAGCTCCCCAAGATTGGCGTTGTTTCCCGAGTCAGGCTTTGCTTCCCGAGCCCGGCTTTGTTGCCTCAGTGGGGCTTCACTTTCTGAACGGGGCTTTGCTCCCCGAGCGGGATTTGGCTCCCTAAGCCGAGCTCTGTTCTGTGAGGGGAGCTCGGCTCCCTGAGGCGGGCTCAGATTCCCGCGCAGGAGTTTGGCGGGAGCTGGCAGGAGACCAGCAGGGGGCGCCGCTACGCTGAGGCACGGGGCGGGGCTGAGGG
>VZTZ01050797.1:0-46045 GCA_013400955.1 Drymodes brunneopygia
TTTGCCCTAAACTAAAACAATGCAGAAAAGAAATAAAAGGAATTGTATACATCCTTACATGCATGAAATTCAACATGCCTTGAAATCAAGGTATACAAAGATGACACAAACATCAGCAATAAATGTATTTTTTAAAAAATTTAGTAAGTGAAAGCATTGTTTCTCTGAAAAAGAGTTGTAATGTGAAAATGGAGAACTTGATGTTACAGTGTGATGTAATGAAGACACAAAATAGAAAAGAAAATACAAAGAAAAGCTACGTCTTGCTATGGTCATTAGGTATGACACAACAAAGTATGTATCAAAATACGACCCTTAAAACATAGTAATCTTTCTATAAGAAAAAACATACTTTGTATTAACATTTTCACAGCATAATATGCATTTTTCTTAATATGCATTTTTCTTTTCTCCTTTGTGTATTTGCAGTATGTTGAATGACATCATAAGAGGGAGAAAGAGATACATATCTACATAGAAACATTTAGTCAAAATGTCTTGAAGAAAAAAAAAACACGATGAAAATTATCAAATTCTGCCTGTACTGAGGTGATGAAAAAAGAAAATAGGCAGGTAAAGAAGTGTATTTTCAGAAGGTAATGATTCTGAAAAGAAAGGAGTATTGTGTACTAGACAGTCTAGAACTATTCACCTGCGCAGCGTGTACTGCTGAAACAATACCATATTTCCTCAGAGGGATGATGGCTAAATAGATACACTGGTTACATTCACTATCCATCTGAATGGTTCAGAGTTTTGTGTTTGAGAAATGTGTCTGTGTGTCGACTTATTTCTCCTTCACTCCTCCAACTGCTTTTGAGATCAGTGCACTTTTTTGAAGTTAATGAGGATCCACATTTAAACAAGCTATTGGAAGGTGGAGCATGTCAGAATTGTACAGTATAAAAAGGAAGAATTATTAAATTTTCTGTCAAATACTAAAGACTAAAAGCAAGCATATTTAATGATTCAATACATAACAGTTAAAAAAAAGCTAGAAAATATGTTTCTTGTATTTGACAGATATATTAATTGTCGCAATTTTCTTGCCTATCTTTATTTTCATAATTATTCCTTCTGGGTTTGATACTGGGGGGAAAAAAAAGGGTTGCAAAATCAAACGATTTCAGTATGAACTTGGGATGGAATGTTGTGCATGTATGGAATGTGAAAGTTGTATAACCTCAGAAAATCCCCAGCCACACAGAACATCATGCAGTGCCATAACACCCAGGCAAGTAGAGGGAGAGGAGTTTGGAGCATCTGAATGAATAAAGATATTACTGTCAGTTTTTAATGACAACAGAAACTAATTGCTCTATATAGTTTCACACTTACAGACTGCATCATATGAGCTACGTGCATAGAAGTAGGGTACTGCTTAACTTACCACAAACTGTGTATAACAAGTGAATGCTTCTCAGCTGAAAACTAATAAATATCTCCAGTCAAATGCACTGTTCATATAGCAGCAATTAAGCTCACCATAGGAATAATAACCAAGTAGAAAACAAGCAAGAATTTTAATTAAGCAGTTGAATAAAGCTTAGCCTAAAGGTGGAGTTCTCAAAACTCTGGCCAAATTCTCTTCCTATTACACACAATGAAAATTTACCACTGTCTTCAGTGAAGGTAGAATTAGAGCATTATTACTTTTGGGAGATTCACCTCTAAATTACTACTGTTTCCTCTACTAATAGTTTAAATATCATGGCAGTTCAAAGAAAAAAAGTATTTGATATGTGATTTGAATTCTATTTACATTAAACTATAACATTCTGCATTGTATTACTCCCAGTATAGATTAGGTATTTTTATGTGAAATCTTCAGAGCTTACAGTGCATTAATTTGTGACTGATCAATCCAAATACCAAGGTATCTGAAGGATAAAACTGTCCAGAGGATAGAGATGTTAAATAGAGAGCTGTAAAATATGTGATGTTTAACTCAGGATCTGCTGCCAGAATTTCTGTCTTATGATCAGCCTGGAAATGAAGGTCTGTGTTACTGCTGTTTTGGTTGTTGTTTGCTGGTTTGCTGCTTCTGTCATTGTCATCTAAGGAGCAGGTTGTTTATAATGCATTATTTAAATACCAGGTTGTAAAAATACTGATGGGGGTTCTTGGAAAAACTAGTATATCTGTGTAACTCTCCTAATTCTCTTGTCAGTGGGCAAATAATACTACTATGAAGACTTTCCCATTTCTTCACATTATTCACTAATATAAGAAATAACATAATAAAGATATACTAATTATTTATTTAGTAGCAATCTCTGATAAAAATTTATATAAAAGCAACACAAAGGAAAATTAAAAGAACTCTTTTCGAAGAACAATTTGTGCTAATATACACTCAGAATGTTTCTCACAGCAGAGCTACTACTCTGACATGCAAAAAGCAACAAGATTTTTCTATAAATGGTTCTGTTATAATCAACTGTCTGCTGAAATTTTTTACAAAAGACCTCTCTTAGAAAGACCATTAATATTTTCTCTTAGTCTGGAACTGGCTGCCTGTCTACTTGCCTACTTTCATAGTAAAATAGCAATTAGCACCAAGAAAAGGTACAATAGAGGGATGGATTCTGCTTGAAGTATCACAAAGTTAGGCATTACTAAGATACTGGATATAGAGCCAAGATGAAAGATTTAATAAAAATGTAAGTTGTTAACATCATTTATTTGAATTATTTTGTCCAATGATTTGTGTATCATAACCCTCTAGTAGAAATTAAGTGAAAAATTAGAAGCTATGAGCTGAGAACTTATCTTTAGGAAATTCATCAAGATAATAAAATCTGACATAGTATTAAAACATAATGTTTGCATAGCTATAGTATAAATTAATAGATTCATAATTGATAAACATCCATCTTATCCATGGCTATTTTCCAAAACCAAGGCAAACCGATTTGATTGCAGAGAGATAATAATGATGACAGATTAACAGATCAAGGTAATCTCCATTAATAACTTTTCAGGCTCCAGTAAAACCTTTATATTCTCCAAACAGCCACCATTAGTAGTTATGAATTCCACTCATTATACTGAACTAGGGAAATTTTAATCCCTAAACTGAAAAAAGTGGCATATTAATAAAAATTTAAAAGGATTTTGCCCCTCTAAATCCTACCAATACATATATAAAGACTGAAAAACCATTAATATTTCCATGACATTTCCAAAGCTGACTGTTATGTTTCTGACTTGCAAAATCAATATAAATAGCTGAGAAATGAGAATTTTCTTAAGACTTCCTAAGCTCTCAATCACTGTGATGCTTTTAGATTCCTGTGAAGGATTGTGCATACAAAGAATTCAGGTTATATGAGGTTGTTCATTCTGGACAAGAGAAGGCTCCAAGGTGACCTTACAGTAGCCTTCTATTAACTCAAGGTGGCCGACAAGAAAGTTGTGAAGGGACTTTTTACAAGGCCATAAGTGATAGGACATGGGGGAATGAATTCAAGCTGAAAGAAGGAGTTTAGACGAGTTATTAGGAAGGAATTCTTTATGGTGATGATGGTGAGACACTGGAACAGGTTCCTCAGAGAAGTGGTGGATGTCCCACCCCTGGACTGCTCAAGGCCAGGTTGGATGGGGCTTGGACAAACCTGGTCTAGTGGAAAGTGTCCTTGCCCATGGCAGGGTAGTAGGAACTAGATGATTGCTGAGGTTCCTTTCAACCCAGAACGTTCTATTATTCTGTGATAACAAAGGGCAAAGGAATTTAGATATCTTCCCTTACCAGTTTTATTATGTTGTTTGCTGACTTTTCTGTTGCTCAAAGACTCTATCCTTCTTGGTAAAAATGTACTACTATAAATCACCTAGGATCATTGTTCTTTGGAAATGGACATCTAGGTGGCTTTTTAGTTCTGTTTCATGTTTTGTCTTTACGTAACTGGGAATTGAGTCTTATTGTTTTTATTAGAGGGAGAAAATAATTGACGCCTAGAAGAGACATCAATGTGTATCTGCAGTGAGGTACACAAGGTACTTCTGCAATCATTAAGAACATGATTTACAGTTAACTTCCTAGATTCCATTACAATGTGTGAAAATTAATGTCTATTCTCATCATAATTATAACTGATTGTGAATCATAGAGAACTTTCGTGTTTTGTTTTGTTTTTTTTTTAAATTATTACATTTCAGATTATTTTTTAAATTATTAACATCTTTAAAATTATAAACTTTTAAAATTATTGAGACAATTATTAGAGTAAAATTAATAGCCTTTACAATGAGAGTGTAAGCTACCAGAATAAATGCATAAAAGCTCTATATGTGACAAAAAAAATACCTTTTTTTATATCTGCCTCTAAAAAAGGTGCCCAAATAGCAAAAGACATTCCTTTTCTACCACAGTAAAAAGAAAAGCAAACAAAAAATTCCCAGCTACTCCCCTTAATTACTCATATAATCATATACTACAAATTAGGCTTTGTCTTCCCAAACATTTCATACTGATTATTTCATTCTTTCCTTTGAACCTGTTACTATTGGGCCAGACATGAATAATTGCACTAGGTTTGCATGGCAGGGTTTATGGTAGACATGGGGGTAAGGGAATGTTTTCTGTGAGAAGCTGCCAGAAGATTCCCCTATATCTGTCAAAGCCAGTATCATCCAGCTCCAAAATGGACCTAACACTGGCCAAGGCTGAGCCCATCACCAATGGTGGTAGCCCCTCTAGGCTAATGGATTCAAGAAGAGGGAGAGAAACCCCTGTGCAGTTGCAGCTGGAGTGAGCACATGCAAGAAACAGCTCTGGAGACACCAAGGTTGGTGAATGAGGAGGAGGAGAAGGTGCTTCAGGTCTATGGGGAAGCAGGGATCTACCTGCAGTCTGTGGAAGACCCAACAGCAGAGCAGGTAGATGCCCAAAGGAGTTTGTGACCCTGTGGGAAGCTCATGCTGGAGCCTGCTCCTGGCAGGACCTGCAGCCTTGTGGAGACAGGATCCCACAGTGGATTTGAGTTTTATTTTGCATTATCCCACTCTGATGTGATTGGTTAAAAATTGAATTAATTTCCCCAAGCTGAGTCTGTTTTGCCCATGACAATAATCATTGAGTGATATTGAGTGATCTCTTCTTGTCCATTTCTTGACCCATGAGCCTTTTGTTATAATTCGTCTCCCCTGCCCAGATGAGTAGGGCAGGGATTGGGCAGACCTCAGGCCTTGGAAGAACCCCTACCCCTGGGCCTGGATCTTCAGTTTACTCCTGAAATGTTTTGCCATGTACATGGTTCTAGCTCTGTCCTAGCTCTGCGTGTGGCTGCCTAGGGACCATTTTGGTCTGAGCCTTGACCTGTGGACTGACTTTTTGGCATGGCCTTAGTCTTTCTCCGTCACTGTACACATGCCTGGTAATCACTGGGTTATTTCTGATACCAGTTACCATTGCTGGGCTTAACCCTGAAATGTGGCTTGACTTCATGACTTGACCCAGACCTGCATCATCGCCACAAATATGTATGGTGATCTCAGCTCTGGCCTGACTCCATCTGCCACTCCTTGATCTGCCCAGCTTGTCTCACCCAGGTACAGTGGCATAAGGTCATTGTGGTTTGGGTCCTGACCCCTCTGGCCTTTTGCCTGTGCTCAGCTCCCAGTCTGTTTCTGAGCACAGAAGCATTGCTGGTAGCTAGAGAGAAGGGATTATTCCTTTCAACTCACTCCTCAGATCATACTTAGAGCACGGGAACTAGATCACCAAGGAAACTGTAGTAAAAGACCGAGCAGACAAAGGTGTTTCTTTGCCTCCACATCCCTAAATTATTATTCTGTACTCTGACAGATCTTAGGAGTTTCGGCTTATAACAAACACCCCTTATGAAAACATAAACTTGCCAGATAAATAATGAGACTACTCTCTTGTTTTTCATAGCATGACACCCATAGTGTGGGCTGCATACATCTCAACCATTGCTTGTGGAGGCATACTGTGATATGATATGATATATGCCAGAGTAATTTTGAAGGATTGTTGTGAGCAGAGAGAATGGAAACTTAACCATCCTTAAGATGTGGCAGATTTACAGGGAGAAGATTTTGAAGCCAACTATCCTTTCAGTTCATTTCCTTGAGAGAAGTTATTTCGTTTGATTCAGATGGGGCCTTGGGGTCTGAGGAGATTAGAGACAGTGTGGATACACCTGGAGAAAAACAGGGAATGACCCAAACTATTAGTGTGGGAAAAGCAGTGAAAGAGTGTTTCAAATTGTAACATTTATGCAGAAACAAAAGACATTATAAACTGGAAAACAAAGGGCAAAGGACCGCTAGACATTCATTTCTTGAGCCAGGTGGCAGATGCATGAATGACAAGTCTATATTTTTGATATATTGTGACGACCCAAGTGTTACAATGATACATGATAACACATTATAGAATTTCGCTTTTACAATACTGAGATGTATGTAATGGGACTTTTTTTGTTTTTAAAGAAGAAAGGGAAAAGATTCTGTGACGTGCTGGCGTCACTTTCTCTGCATCTGTTTCTTATCCTCTGTGTTAGCTACTAGAGTAGGGATTTTTTTCCATTTTACCTCAATATGTTTGCTTGCTTCCTATCCTCACACTGCATGTCCAAATTACCCCACATTTATCTAGCAATATACCAATTTTTGTTATAGAACCATGCCTGTCAAAGTTAACATGGATGGTCTTTTCAGTTACACATGACTAAAAGAAAAGATTCAAGAGCTGACATATGACAAGGTTTGTTGCAAGCATTAAGCAGCGTCTTGACAATAACTATAATTAAAGTTGCCACAGCTTTGACCTGATTAAACACTGAACAATACAGCTGCCACTCTTTGACTACCTTAGGCCGGTAGAGCATCTGATGATATATAATATCTTTTGGCAGCCAAGTTAATTGCAACATAGTTGACTGCATTTCTTTGGAGAGAAAATATTTAAAGAAATTAATGGGTGAGTAACTATAATGAAAGCTGTCAGAGTAATTCTAAATACTGCTAACAAGTATACCTGGTATCCTTGAAGTATCAATTTTTTGCGTATTATTATGTGTTCTTCACCTTTTTACGAGATGATGTAAGAACTTTACTTCCCATGTACAAACATTTAAGCATAATAAAGTTTGCAGTGTTAAAGCTTGTACTGTTTCCTGAAAGATTCATGGGAGATGAAAGCTGAGAAGTCAGGCATTCAGGGGACTTGGATGTTAATTAATGGGAACTGAACACTCAAATCTCCTAGCTAGCACAGGGAATCATAACAAATGTGTTTGTTTCAGCCCTCTGTATCAAGATGCTGACATTGGTGTTCCAAACCCATTTCTAACACTGATATATGAATAGCTGCATGGATGAGGTGTGTACAAAGCAATTACATGCAAGTAGCACTAATGGCTATCATTGTAATGTGTGTGACACTTTTGCTGAAATACTGAAAACTTAGGAAACATATATCATACCTAAGTATGGCCAGCAAAGGTTTGTAATACATGCTGATGAGCAGCAGATTAAGAAGGATCTCCTCCTTGTTACTGCATCTATAAGAGATAAATAGATGAAGTACTTTGTGAAATATAAAATATCATCCATACAGCTTTCCTAAACCAGAGCTTAACCTACAGCTTCAAATGTATTTAATGGAAGGTGCCTTGTAACATAGTTTCAATCACTTTGTCTCTTAAATTATTTCAAGGAACTTTAGTGAGGCATGTGTAATTTTTATTAACATTCTTTAATTTGTATTTCTGTGCCTGATTAAATATTTAGAATATCTCAGACTGGGAATGGAAATCTTCGCAACAAATATTCCTACCAAATTTCTTGAAAACCAAGAAAACATTTTAGAAGTGATTTATAAGTTCTCTCAAAATTCTCACACAGCTGATTCAAATCTTTTCTGAAATCACTTTTTTGTGCATAATAAGACCAAAAAGTGCTACTTTGTACTTGGAACAGGTGAGTCTTTTGGTATGACTGCACTCTACACTTTCTATATACACGAATAAATAATAGCCCAAAGAGGCAGGCAATGGAGGTTCAAGATTTTTATATACAATGCTCCTTTACTTTGTAGATGCACATTTTTTATAATGTTTGCGCTTGGTAGCTTTCAGCCTGTTAAGCTGAGGTGAAACTGATAAAAGTAGTTGTTTTTGTCTTTTTCTTCTTGGATGTATGAATTTTAGGAAAACAAATAATATTTTTATTTATGAAAAAATTATATGCAATGAAAGGACTTTAAGGAATGTGTCAAAAATTGTGCACTTTTGGATTATAGGACAGCGTGTCATGTTATCCACAATGTTTCACAGAGTTCTTTTGGGTTTTATAGCAATTTTCATTCAAAGAGGATGCAAATTCTGTAGTTATTTGCTACTTCTCCATCACGACACACCACTTTATTCAACTGGGCATTTTTATATTTGTTTAAATTAACTGTAAAACAAATATTTGCTGTCTTCCTCCTGAAGCCCTGATTAAGAGCAAACATATAATGATGACAGTCATATGATATTATTAATATTATATTACACAGAAAATGTACTCCAATATCTTAAAATTACATATCAGTTTTGAGCTCTGTGTGTCTTCCCCAACTGATTTCATTTCAATGCCACTGTGATACTAAAGCACACATGTTCTTCCATTTCCTTTTACCTCACACCCTTGTTTTCATAGAAGCTGAAAACAGGATTGATGGGACAGAGTCTTCCCCCAAAGTTGTTATGTGTTTCATAACAGTATACATCCATGTTTGGAGTATAACATTGGGGAAAAGTATTTCAATATGCAAATTGCTACCTGTGATTCCTCCCTTTTGTAATTAATGCCATCTAGATAGCTTAAGTTCAAATTTGTCAGAAATGTGAAAACACGTAAGTCCTCCAAGATACTCAACATACTGCAGTGTTGTAGCCTCAGTGATGTGGGGAATTGAGAGTAGAAAGACACACAGATGAACCCAAAAGATAGAGCAATATGTATAATATAGGAAAGTCAATATCCAGAAGTCTTTAGTCTATTTGACACGGGGTCAATATCCTTCCTAACTCATCTTAACATTCTTTGGTAGAGCAACTCAAACTGTGCTCAGATATAGACAATAAACTATGAATACATTTTATTTGTAGCTCTCCCAAGTTCTAGTCATGCGACCTGTTTGATACACATTTTATAAAGGTCTTACATATCCTATTAGTACCAGAGACTGAAAAATTAGTGCACTATCACTGTCATAAGCAGCTATGGCTTGCACAGAGTGGCTGTGCCACACCTTGCTGACTAGCAGAACTAGAGCAGATCACTAGTTTTCTACCCAGCAGATCTAATAAAAATTAATAAATTTATATAAAATTAATTATCCAGCAGATTTTATTAACAGTTAACTAAGGAATTTGGTTTTGTTCAAGATGAAAAATTGATCGCAAAATCATAAGAAGTGGCCATTTTTAAGAAAGAAACCTCAGCTAAGGTCACCTGAGGATGCAGTGACGAAAGCAAGAAGAGATGCCAGTAAAGTCAACTTTACTGCACTTTCTTATTTTGTATCTGCCTCTAATGAAGATGACATTCTGAAACCTCATTAGAAGATATAACAATACATATTAGGGTCCAATATAAGAAATTTTCAGTAGCTGGCTATAGTTAGACATTTCCTTCTGATATCTAATGGAGCCATAACAACAATAATTAATAATCTGAATGTAGTATCTAGGATAACTTCTGGAGTGAACTCTGAAGTTTTTTAATGATATTGTTGTGATTCCACTGGATTTTGGTTACTTCTAGCAAGAAGGAACTATGTGGTAGCATAATCTAGAAGAAAATAAGGAACACCACAATACAGTTTTTACTGGTTTATTTTCAAATATATTGATGATGATTTTTATGATGTTGCTTGCAAAATTTTTCACAGCGTATTTCTTCCAAAATTAAATGAGATTAATTTTCCCACTTTGATAAATTGATATATGTTATTTATCAAAAGCACAGAATTTTCCTATTGCCAAGTTTTAAGAAATTGAAATATTCTTCTACTACAACAAATAAATTATTTATACTGCTTTTACAATGTCATTTAAAATATAAAGGAACATTATGTGAAAAAAAGTACAAGATAGGAATAAGAGTTTTCTGCTTTGCCTTTTATTTCTTCCAGATTTTGTGGAAGAAAAGGTTTCCTTCTTTCTTAGAAATTACCTGACTTTCTTAGAAATTATTTGCTTTTGTTTTTCAGAAAAGCTGTGAAGTTCCTCCAAAACCTATGTTTCTATACTGGGCTTCCAAAACTACTTCCTCAGGTCATGAAGCAAGACTGTGAGTTACACTGAACTCTGCAACAAGGTCAGTTATTAAAGTTACTTTGTTTTCACAGAGGAAATGGGTATTACAAGATATTCAGATTCAGTGTCATGTGAGTTTGCGTTGGTTTATCTTCTAAAATCATTAACTTTTGTAAGCTATTCCAGGTAGCATTTCTTGATATGGTTTTGCGCATGTATCTTGTTTACTATATAGCAAAGTATGACATTGAAAACAGTACTAATCAAAAATAATCTACAGATAGAAAGTGAGAGAGATTTTGTCTTTAACAGTTGCAGAAAGAGGATCAGAATTGCTGGCTGTCTACAGCACTTTTCTGGATTAAATTTTTGCCTGCAATAGCTTTTATAACATAAGATTGACCACTGCAGTTACTATTTACTTCATTGTTAGTCTAATGGTGGTGTTATTAAGTTTTTTCTCCTTTTTTGAAATTATAATGGAAATCAAAATAAGTAAGTCTAATGCAGATAAGAAAATACTTTTTTTTCAATTTTATTTTCTGTAGAAACACTAGGAACCCTGAACATTTATTTGCTGTTAAAAATATATGGGTCATAGTTTTAGGGAGATCTGTACTCAAATCTCTCTCTTTTCAGGTTCAAAAGACCCATGTCCAATAAAGTTATATCTCAAATAAGTAGGAAAAGAATTGCATTTTATATGTCATTGAAACAAATATTCTGAAATAATTTTTTTGTGAATAAGACTCATTCCTTGTTTTTTGTGCTAAATTCTCAGAAATTGAATAATTCTAGAAAAAATATTCTTTATATATGAATTTAATGAAAATAATCAGTCTAACAGTATTCTATAACAGTTTTCTGTACTTGTTGAGAAAGGAAATAATAGAAAATAGGAAAGCTACTGAAATGGAAAAAGCCCAGAATTATAACTGTAGATTTAAAACAACAAACAAAAATGCAAACTACCAAAAAATTTCACATATGGGACATTTTACAATATGATATCAGTCTGAGTAACTTGTCTCATAACTGCTACTTATGAGTATTTATATGTAGGCTTTTGTCTTTACTAAATTCAAACTGATAATTTAATTATTTTCAACTATTCATCACATTCATCAGAGTCTTAAGATTCCTGGAGTTTGGTAGAAATTGATAATTTCATACAAATCACACCTCCATAGAGGAAAAAGATAAAATACAGTACATTTAGGATGTATTCTCATGCTTATTTTTTAGCATTCAATTGTACCTGGAAGAATGAAAAAAACAATTTTTAAATTGCTATCACTCTCAGGCGTGATGTTGGGATGAAGACCATCCATGATAATAAATAAGTATCAGAGTAGATCAAAAAAGATGTTTAAGGAAGGAAAAGATGGTTAAGAAAGAAACTGAGAAGGGCTTTATTCACTTGAAGAATTTACAATTATTGCTGATACTCAGAGGAATAGTAACTGCCTTTGCCATTCCAATATCATCTCATGACCCTCCTCCTTGAACCATATGAGATGATCCTTCATCAAAACAACCTATAAGGTAAATGAAAGAGGAAGAAATTAGTGTGCTGTATGTGGGAGCAACCCATCTCATTGGTGTGTCATCATGTGTTCGCCCTACAACAATTCCCTTTTGTCAGATTTCAGTCTTTACTCACAGATACTGCATTTGATTCATTTGATTTGATGTTATGCAGTAATGCAATTTTTCATTATATTTTGTAGTTGCTCTACTTCAATGCAAATTAAGTCTTGAGTGACTCTGGGATATTTGAATTTCTTTACTGTCCTGGCTAGCGGTAACACCAGAAGAGGTCAACTTCATTAGCAAGAGAGTAATTCAGCTTATCATGACATTAATGTATTCAACAAAACATTGCTCCTGTGCAGCCATATTGCCATGGGCTCTGATTGTCAGATCCTATAAATTAAGATTGGATTACCAGTAGCTGGATTCATGAATTCATAGAAAATTTTTTAAAAAAAAGGAAGTGACAGAACATGAATATTTTGTTTTGTTTTGGGCTTTATATTCTTAAAATTTTAACTTTTAAGGCTTTTTTTACTGTTTATTGCCTTCTACTGGCTTTCTGATTAAAAACTCCTATGTTAATTCTTTTGATTTAATAAAAATTGTGAAAATGGTATTAATACTTATTCTATTAATTTCTTTTTATGGAAGAAAGAACATTTGAAAATAATGTTTGAATAATTAAAATCTTCTGTGGGTTAGAAGAAGAAAAAGGTACCATTTTGAAGTAAAATGATGACTAAAATGAGAATTCAGGACAACAGCTAGATTAAATACCTGTGGAAAAGAGTTTAAACTAGATTCTGTCTTGAACATTGTTTGTCTATACTTCATATTTTCAACAAATAGATAGCTGTAAAGAAGCTGGCTATATACAAAGAATATGGCTTGTACTAAAGTCCATTTCCTTAATTTTGGAGTAAAATTAACATTTCTTCAAGGCAGCAGCTGAAAATCACATATCTTGTACTGGTGGAATAGACAGATGGCCAGTATGTGCCAGCTGGGTTGAAGGAGCTGAAGAAATTAGTTCATAAACCCATTCATGCCTTTCACCACCCTATCTGGGCTTATTAAATTTTATTTTGAAAAACTTATCAGTTGTGCAAACACAAGACATGGAAACATCAAGTTTCTCATTGTGGTAGCTTTTCCTGATGTTTAGAATAGTGGTAGGTAAAATTTCACTTGCATCTTCAAATTAATAGAAGCATGTTTGCTCATAAAAAACTCAGCATCTGACCTTTTGTTTTCTTCACATAACGAATGCTCCCAGCATGGTGCATACGCAATAATAATCTTCCAGAAGTTTTAGCTATATCTCCAGGGAATTAAAATAGTTATTTGTTTATTTATTTAAATAAACAATTTAGCATGAGGTATTTGCATTAGGTTCTTATGCTATGATGTTGTTTGACTTATAAAATATTATTTGTTGCTTATGATTTGCATGGAGAAAATAGATTTTTTTCCATTTTCATTGTATATTTGCTAATCCATTTCAAAAAGTATTATGCTAATTATAAGAGTGTGCTTCACATTTAGCATCTGAATTGCTCATTTTCAAGTTGTTTTTTTTTCTTAAATTGTAATCTGTTAATTACTTGTTTAATGGAGTGTGTAATTACCTACTTTAAGTTGGAAAACTGCTTCCATTTCAAAGCAAGAAGTTCTTTCTAGAAATGAAAGTATGTAAATGCTTTCCTTGCAGATAAAGTGTAGAACTCTTTTGCTTCAATAATTGTTTCATTTGTGTTTGAAAATAAATTGTTTCCTATCCTCTGTCTGTAGTAATTATTGACAGTGTGTTCTAGGAGATTGAGACCTAACGTAAGAAAGAAGCATTTGTGATTAGGTGGAGGATTAGCATTGAAGAATGTATTTTTTAACTAAAAATGAGCAATAAATAATTTTCTAATCCTAAGAGATTAGCTGTCATGAAAAGAGAAAAAAAGGCCAGTTTGTCATTATTTGAGCATTAATTTTTTTAAACCCAAACTGAGATTGAATCTTAGTTTCTAAACTAATAGTTAAATATTTGAACAAAAATAATTAAAAAGTTAAAAGTTATTTTGAAATAAAAATTAGAACGGCAGTATAACCATTCCACTACACTTGATAGTTGCTTAACAGTCACCTGGCTTTAGATAAACCAGTCATCTTCCAAAGCCACATCTAATTTTTCTTTAATAATTTTTTTTCAAATTCTTAAAAATACTGAATTCTTTCACTGCTGAGAAGGAAGTTACTCAACTGAAGGGCCAAAATTTGTGATTTCTTTCATTCACTTCACTTCCAGAGTTGTGCACCTACTGCCAATCTGCGAATATCCTGTGAATTACGGTTAACAATTATTCATCACCAGTGTTCACTAGTTTGGTAACTTGAAGTACTCATCAGAGAATTGACAGATCCAGTATGAAGACATTGAAATTTAAATTTTTCTGGAAGCTGATGAAAAAACTTCCACTATGTGGGAAAATCTATGGTGATTTTTTAATCAGTCTTTCCCAGTTAAATGATTTTTTTTCCATTCTATAGTATAGAATCATTTGAAGAAAAGTAATACAGGAAGCAAAATCTTACAGACTCACTAGATAAAAATTCAGAAAGTGGATTAAATTTCTTCTCATATAACTGCATCGAAGATAAATTTTAAAAGACTAATGGGTCATGGTCTCCCTTCTTCAATGAAATAACATGATGACTATTTCATGAAGTCTTTCTCCCCATTATTGTATGTTCTATTAAAAATAAAATAGTCCAGGATGATAGAGCAATTATTCTCTTCAATTAATTTGAAGCCTTCACTGCAAAATAGATATTTAACCAGTCTTTCAAAATTCCTTATTTTTTCTTTGCTTCATTAAATAGGTATCTATATTGTGATTACTGAATTACTTATTAAATCCTTATGAATTTTTACTGCTGGTGGAAGAAAAATTCTGCAGTGGAAAAAGGTGTAGGAGACATTCCTTTTCAGTCTGTGTTCATTAATTTAGGTAACTCCCTGATGAAGATTCAAATTTTTTTTTTTTTATCTCATACCTATGTGCTTAACTTTCCACATATATGGAGATAATTTAAATCTATGAATCATCCTAGCCCTCTGAGAAACAGCTAAATTTTCCTTAAAGGATGAATGCACTCCAGACTCAAATACAATTTTGCATACAGGTTAACATTTGTGTATAAGTCTAAAAGAGCCAAGAAATATTCCCAGAAGAAAAATATCATCTCTGGATCTGTAAGTCCGACTTCAGTGTTATGCTTAAAATGATCTATTCTTCACCATTTCAGGATATAAGTTCCTCACTGGATTTTGCCTAATCTTTGTCTCAGAAAATGGAACAGGTAAGCTACTTGTTCTTCAAATTATTAAGTAAAATGAAGAATTAATATCAATATATGAAAATCTGCATTTATTTTTCCTGTGTTACACGTGTTGTAAACCATCTCATAAAAGCCAAAACCCCTCAATAAGGATAATTAGCAAAGCTTTAGGGGGTAAACAGCTTAGTTCAGAATGTCTTCTCAAAGATATCATACTTACAATGGAAGAAAATGTGTTATTACACGTGACAGAACTAAGCTTCACTAAAAAAAGTTTTAAAGGTGCAGTGATCTTATATTTTGTCGTTTTTATATATATGTCCTTGCTACTATTTTGTTCAATTTTGTGTCTGTGACCTTACCACAGGCATAGATCAAAATGTTTTACTGCTTTTTGGTTTTGCTGAAGTTATTAAAAACATTTGGATATTTCTTATTTAAGCCAAACTCATACCTAGATAAATATTTATGATCTTTTGTCTCTCTGTACTTTTGGGGTTTATTTGTAGGCTGTTAAGTTTTTATGTTCCTGTGTTTCAGGTTTTGCTTTAATGCATTTAATTTTTCTGTGTTTCCTTCCTGTCAAAATTATTATGTTTAAACCTCAGTGTCTACTGTTTCCCAGTGAAAGAAGATTTGAGAAATAAAGTTCAGAGCTTAATGTGAAAAGCTATTTTCTGAATTAGCACAAAATCATGAAGAATGCTGAGTTTGAAAGCTTGAATGGGGCCAGGTGTACTCCCTCTGGTTTAGTGATAGCAACATAAAAAGGTTGAGATATTTTGTTTGCAAAAATATCTTCTAAAAATGCAGTTGAAAGAAACTACCAAAATAATGAACTAGATTTTCACATTGAAGCCCTATATTCCAATCCTGTTAAATTTATAAATGAGTGAGTCTGGTGGTCTCTGTCTCATTCTCTGTGAGCATCTGTCTGTGTCACTAAGCTGTTCACATGGTTTAGCATGATTGGCAGCTCTGTCCAGAAGGGATTCAGAGTATGACAGCTTGAGCACTGCAGATCAGGCTCAAGGTGCATTGAAGGTGTATGGAGCTCACGTGTGATTTATCATTACTTTGATGAGCTGCAATAAATCTAAAACATGGAAACCTCCAGGAAGATACCTTTTGCTATAGGTGACCATACACTTTTTTTCTGCAAGGACAAACATTTTAGAAAGAATATCTGAAGGAAAGTTGATGTTAGAATGTTAACTAATCCTCCAATTAATTTCTGTATATTTTATAAATCCCTAGATTTGTTTGAAGCAATTTGTCTGTGTGGATATTTTTTTGTCAAACATACAACTCCGCCTCCTGTTCCGAATGCTCTGATGCAGCAGCAATAATTCTATTTTAATTCTTAAAAATTTTAGGACATTCCAAATTTAAAAGGACTTCAAAAGAGAAAAAGCAAGTAAATGCAAACTTCAGTTTAAAAGTTGTTATCAAGATATTTAATATCTGTGAAAAGTAAATAAACATGCACAGAATTGTCAAATGAAGACCCTATATTTTCTTTTCTTCATTCTCTTTTCCAGGAAAAGAAAGCAAAGGGATCTTTGGGGATTTCACTTTTTCTTTGGCCTTCACAAAGATGAATGTTACCCTATATAACTGACCAAGTAGCTTGGCAAAAACAATATAACAATAAGGCTATATTTAAACAACTCTATTTTCAAGTACAGACACCATAACCACTTTTCTCTTCATACTTCATCCTCCCTGCAAGAGACAGTTTTTTGACCTAAATGCTACATTTTAAAGTAACTTTTACTTCATAACATCATGAATTCTGCTGCTTGTTTACACTCTGCTGTCTTTATAAGAATTTGTTCCCCTGTGCTGATAAAGCTTGAGTGATCTATTTTACAGACCTCTTGGTAAATCTGTCATTCTTTATTGTGCAAACAAACTAAATTTGTTATTTTAAATAATATTTGCAAACCATTTGTTGTGTCAACTAAATAGCAGAATATAAAAGACTATTTTTTTTAACATCCTCATGGACCTAGGGAGCATATAGTCACTGGTTTTACAAAAGCACTTAACTGAATTAAGAGCTGAACTCCTGCTGACCTTCAAAATACCACACATATTTATGATGCATTACATTCTGATGCATGCACATAGATCTCATATGTTTATTTTTAAATAAAGAACAGTCTTCATGACTGCTTTTCTGAACTAGGATTATACATTGGTTTATTCCTGTAGCCACTGGTGGAAAGAGAGAACAACAAGTGTTTTGCAATTTTATCTTCAAAAATATTTATATTATTTAAAAGCTACTTATTGCTAGAAAACTTTAAAACCCACAAAACCAAGAATGCTTCAAAATCAAAATAAAATCTTTAGTTTTACTAGAAGAGCTTCCACCTCATCAATTTTTATTCCATTTGCTTTCTCCTTAAAAGAAATGTTGTGGTTTTCACTTACATTTACTCAATTTTCTATATTTTTCTTAAAAAACTGCTAAAAATACCAAAAATTCAGCTGTTCCCACTTTCCAGCAAACTATATTTAGCTTTTTTTATATTCAAAATGCAAAATATAATCATTTGATCCCCACCAAGAAAATATAATCTTATATATTTAATACTATTTGTCCTGTTGTTCTCTTTAAGGACTCCTGAAGCAGTTTTAATACAAGGAAGTTTGCCACTTTATTTAAAATATTCCAAAGTAAAATCAGTTGCTACAGTGAGATTTTAAAAGGCCAGGACCCTTGGTATTTTGTACCTATTTATAACTTTTTGAGTTTTCTGGGTCCTGACATAAAATTTGAGAAATTCCTTGTTATTTTGCTGCATTGATAAATAATTTATAAAGTATTCCTATTATAAAATTCCTTAATACTCTGTAAAATATATCTTCTGACATTTGCTATGTAATGGTAAGCCATCTCCAGTCTCTTACATTCTCTGATTTGTGACTGAACTACTGAATAGCACTATAAAAATATTAAATTGAAGTAGGGTGATCTTTGCCAATGTCTTTTCATTGTTTGCCCCTTAAAAGAGCAGATTAAAACAGAAGACCATACTTTGTTATTTTCCTTTATGGTGGAAGAATTAAACATAACAAGTGAAAGGATTCATACCACCATTATGGAAGAAAAAAAAGAAACACTTTTTTCTATTTTTGCAAGCCTTCCAGAAGCATAGCTACCAGAAGGACAAAGATTAGAGCTTTTATAAAACAGCTGCTAAAAAAAAGAGGAATTATTTTTATTATGCACTTGGTTGCAAAATTTAATTCTTGTATACAGGTTATTAATAAATGAGTTTGGGTTTGGGGGTATTTTTTTTTCTTTCTCTTTCATTGGAAGAGAGTAGGCTTATTAAAGAAGAAGCTTCCAAACCTTCCATTATAGAGCAAATTAAACTGACAGGCAAATGTAAATAGCTCTGAAAAAGGTCATAAAAGAGTGTCAGGACAAAAACCTGAGGAATAGACAGTGGAGTGTTGAATAAGAGGATTAAGCTAAAGGCAAGGGAAGCACCTTTGGTAAGATGCTAAGGTCAACATTCTCGAAGAGTATGGTAAAGCTTGAAAATTGTAATGCAGGTCTACAGGTATCAACTATACAGTCGCAGACCCTTTGACATATTCCAAAAAAAATTTTGGCCAATGACTAAAACAGAGCTATCTGGCTGTTTTGGACTAATGAGGATAGGGAGCAGTAATGTCTTTATTTTCTTTAAATGTTGTATATGTCCCTATGTATTGATTTTTCACTTCACATTAATGAAATCAAGTAACAAAACTCATAAGTCAGATAAGTGCAAGAAAAATGTTTAAAGAAACTACAGAAAAATCAAATTATTACCACAATAATGAGAGCTTTGGCACTGTCAAAAATAAGGTACAGAGGCTGCCTTTTTGAGAGTTGTGAAAAAGAATTGGAAAGAAACTAATTTAAAACATTTATTTTTAATGTGAATAAAACCCTATAAAGTCAAATTCTCAGTGACTAGATTATCTCTCTCTTTTTATTCAATTTAATAACTAATTTTTATTTAATTCATTACTATTGTTTTTTAATCTCCCTTTGTGTTTTAAAGAATTTTTTACATATTTTTATGTAACTGGATGTATTCCATTATTCTAATCTTTTTTTAAACTCATTTTATGTTGCAACAGGTATTTTCTTTTCTTATTTTTGTCATCTGTGTAATTATTAATTTTTTTCTCATTATTTTACTCCAGTATGCTTCTGTATTGTACACAAAACATATCACTGAGATTTAGTGAGGGACAATGCAAAATGAGTTATTTATGAACTAAGATGCCCTTCGTTATATCTTTGGATAAAAAAAAAGGAAGCATCAATGTAGCACAACAAAAGAAAGAATTTACAGTTTCTTAAATCTCAGCTCTGTAAGCAGAGCTGTAGATGTAACAGAGGAAATTTTGCAAAGCAGTTTGGAATTCTATTTCTTTTAAGACCATGAACCTAAAAAGACATTTATGTTTTCACATAATTTCAAGGTACTTTCCAATATTCTTTTTTGAGTTTATTTTGAATATTATTGCACTTCTTTAAAAGACCTACCCTACTTTATTTCCTGAAGAATCAAATCCTTATCTCTACTTCTTTTTGCATAGCTAGGAAATGGATGGCACACATAACACTTGCATATATACTATAGAGCAGGTGTCCACTCACGCAAAAGAATTTGCATATTTACTAAGGTATCTATTTAACAATAACATTTTTCAAAACCTTCTTTGAAAATATATCCCTGAAAATAAAGTTATTTTGCCATAAGAGCTAAAAAATATTGTGTTTTAATTAGACTCAGACTGCAATAGGTTTCCAATTCCCACAGAACCTTCCTGCTATTATACTGAATGCAGGCAAATTAACCAAAAAAATATTAATTAAAAATAATTTAAATTTGGACTTTATATTGTAACAGCTGAACATAGATAAGATCCTGTAGTAACTTTATTTGATTTCTTAGATTACCTGAAGCATAACCAGAAGCTTAAACACAAGTTCTGCATAACTGTTTACCTGGTTTAAACATTCCCAGAAGCTTGTGAAGTTAGCAGACAGAAATAATGCTGAGTGATCAGAGAAGGTCAAGATCTTCTTAAATACATGCCATTAAGGAGATATTCTATGGTATCATATTTTACATACAGGTATGATTAATATTACAGGTCATAAGGGCATTAGAGGTCCCATATGTAGCCATGGTAGATACTGTAAACTTTCCAGGGCATTGAAATGAGATTGTCAGTTTTAGTTATTTACACAAGTAGAAACATATCAGTGTGATCTCTTTATATGTGCGTCATCCCTGATTATCCCCTGCCTGTACTCCTCCATGCCACATCCTTTCCTCCACTTCTCAGGGCCTCTATTTCTGTACCAGGTCTGCATTTCTCTACTGCATTGTGTTAGAGGAGAAATATTTCATTCTGTGCAGAATAACTGCTCGTTAAGTTTCATAAAACCATGCTTGCATCACATAAAAACAAGCAAAAGTAAAATTATTTAGCAATAAATACCTGGCCAAATAAAGACATTGTTTTCACAACGAAACAAATCTGTAAGGCTGTTCAAGTAAAGTTCAGACAGACCAAGTCTGACAAACCTCAGTACTGATGTTTAGCAAATTCTGTACAAAACTTATGGCCTGTTAATAGCCATGGCAATAGTTGTTATTGGACTACATGGTCACAGCCTGTTGTGCTTGCAAACAGCTAGTCAAATACTGCCCATCCTCATTGTTATTCAAACCATCCTCATTGTTATTGTCATACTCTAGCAAAGCCTGGTGTGCTAGTTTTACTTGGAAGCACTGTATTTTTATTCAGGTCTATTACTTTGACAAATTGCTGTGTAAGCCAAATCTTCGTAATCTTTTAAGGTGTATTATTTATTTTATAAATGTATTTTATATATTATTATTATCATCACCAATATTATAATAACTATATAGTCTCTACAAAGACTTCTAATGGGGTATGATATGTGACATTTAAGTAAAGATAGCAAAATCATTAGAAAAGGGCTCTATATTTCTTCCACCACAGAAATCCAGATATGAGATACTAATTTTTATCTTGTTTTGCAACAATAAAGAAGTAATTCAGGCCTAAACCATACCTTCAGTTCTTCACTAAACTTTTAAGACAAAAAAAGCCAATAGAAATAAAATGCTTTGAAAAATCCTTACCAAGCTCTGCAGCAGAGGGATGCTGCAGAAGAGATTCATTTGCTGAGTATCTGGTGATCACAGGTTAAAAAAAAATGGACATTCTTAGCCAGCATAAAAGGATTTGCTTTCTAGATTTCCCATCTCTTGAGAGCAACTCAAAGAAGCTCAATATTCTTTGGCTGCCAGTTGTTGCTGATGGCTATTTTCTCTGTCACAGTGAATGTCAGAAGGTGCCTTTAAGAAAGATTTATTAGGTAAAGAGGGCAGGGATTTTTTCAATACGCATGAATTTGGGATCAGCTTTCTATTTATCTCTTTCTTAGCTGAGATTTTTCTCTCTGAATGCAGTTTGAACTAATACAACTTATCAAGCTGTACTTTTACTCATTTAATGTTAAACTCATTTAAAGAAATGCACTATATAGGAGTGCACATTGTGCATTTGACACCAGAGTTTATATTTTATTTGTTTTCTATTTATCTTAACACCTCTTAAATATGCAATTCTTCTCTTTTCTTTTGGTTTAATAATGTAATTTTAGTATATGAATACCAATTCCCTCTTCCACAAAGATCCCTATTTCAGACTACATCTATGAATCTGCGGTGAAAATAGCTTCTTACATGAGACTCAGTAGGAAATATATCACTTTTCTGAGGTCATTCAAGCCTTCAGACCACTATGCTCCTTCAAAGAAGGATCTTTGCTCAAGGTCTGCCACTTTGTGCAAAGAGGTACTCACTATCAAGCTCCTGAGTGATGTTGCAAGTCTCTTCTACTCATTCTTGGTCAAGCTTCACAAGTTATTTAAGGGCAAAATAGTCAGAAAACCAGAAACTGATTATGACAGTGTAACCTCATTAGATGCTTGGCAGTCTGAATCAAAAGTTTCTGTTTCAAGAAATCTTTTTTATTATAAATAAATTCATAGTAAATAAAAAGAAAAAATAAATAAAAATCTGAGTATTCTACAGCTGAAAAGGCAGAAGATACGAAGATGTCCACTTTAGGGTGCTGTTATGGAAGCCTGTGGAACAGTGCTATGGAAGACAGTGCTTGGGGCAAGCACCTTGCAGCCCACTTGAGCTGCAGATTGCTCTCCCAGACACTGCAGGAGCAAGATAGAGGCCTGTGTCTCTGCTCCTCCTCTCCAGAGTGCCCTGCAGCCTGCTGTTGACACTTTTGTTTGCCATTTACATGGAATTTGAAGCACACATGTAAGACTAAGCACAACAAAGCAACAACTGTTCTATGGGGCTGTGTAAGATGGTAAAATATACAGGGCGCATTCAATACCCCTGTGCTAGAAAGAGATATTTGAAGATCTCAGTGTTAAATTGTTACATGCCGAGACCTACCTCAGTGCTACCTCAGGGCTTTATTTACTTTGATAGAATAAAGAGCACCACACTCTCCATTCTAGGGAGAGTAGCATCTTATCCTTTCAGGACCTGGATTTCTATGTACTTGAATAATTGCACAAAAATGTTCAGCACCATTGCTATCCATTGTTTTACATTTAATTTAACTTAGAAAAGACAAAGAAACCCCAATAGAATTACTTGAAATCAGAAACTGGAGCTTCTCACATAAGTAGTCTCCAGAAATCCCTTATTCTGTGTAAGTTAGTTGCCAGAATTCTGAAAATTAATTTCACTGATGTAGAAAAGCTACTTATAAGAATACAGATAAACAGGGTTGCTTTTGTGAAATTGTATGTGTGAACCAATTTTCCATCTTTCTGTGATAATGGGCACAAATCCTAGATGTTTTTCAGTAATTAAGTGTTCATATGCCTTTACCTGCACATTTTATTAGTTCATCTTTTGACATCTTTAGTCCGCAAGATTTTTCTTTCCTCCACTTCTTTCAAAATAAATCCTTCCCCTTGTACACCTCCAATTTTGACAGAATTTTACATCTTTAAATTCAGATCCAGATGGCAAGCAGAGTATTAAGAAAAATATGTACCAAGCCAAATAACATTCTTTCATGAAGTCAATGACTTATAATTGTTGGCAGATTTTTTCCAGATGAGCAGATGGGAATTTACTGAAAGTATGAAAACACATTGTGAATTATTATTTTTTTAATAATCAAAGATATAGAATAGTTTATTTCTCCCTGTTGTATCAAGAAAAACACAATTTAAGAAAAAAATAGAGAAAGTCACCAAAAAAGGGTGGTGCTGTTGATAGCATGCTGCATCTAATCACAAACTGGTGAGTGAATCTGAAATTAGGAAATTTCTATGTAATGGCAGCATGAAAAATAAAGTATCAGCCTATAATAGTTAGAGTTCTCAAGATGCTTCAGTGTCTTTCCTCAGTATTTTTTCTTTAGAAGTGTATGTTTGTGTGGCCAAAATAATGGTTACCAATTTTATTAGTGGCAGTATACTATTAGTAACATTAGTATTATTATATTAAAATGGGAGACAAAACAACAATCTCAATAATATGAGGAAATGTTTCAAAAATGAGTGTGCCATTTTGATTTGAAAATTGATATAGTTCTGCTCCACTTTTTCTACTTAAAAAGAGATTAATTAACCTAGTTTAGTTCCATCTATGTTCACCCTCAAATGCTTAAAATGAAACTGTGCATCATACAAATGACCAGCAGATATTTTGTAATTTGTTCTTGCTATTTTTCTTGCTCATTTGCTTTGATACCAATCAAACTAGAATTGCAAGTCCATGAGAGTTTTACCATTTATTTCACCTAGTGTCTCATAATAAAATTCAGTCTTTTACAGTGAGTCTGTAAGTCATTAATGTGGATTAGTGAGGCTCTTTAGCATTGCAACAGAAGTAATGAGCTTATGCCTCAGAGTATTTATAGTTTACTAAAGAACTCTTTCTTTTTGTACCTTGAATATTAAACAACATTTCCCTCTCGGAATGGTCTTTATTTTATCCATTTAACATAACAATGAAAAACATATAATTACACCTAGCCATCTAAATTATTGGATAAGAATTGAATCTTAATTAATTAGAATAAGACTGGTCAATTCCCTTTCCTCAGGATGCTGGGAAAGTGAATCATTCTAAAACTAAGAGAATGTTCCATGACTACATTCTGGTATAACCTCATTTTCTCAACAAAATTTCCATTTTAATGTCACTAAATACTTCTTTTTCTCTTCATAGAATCATACAATGGCTTGCCTTTGAAGAATTTCTTCTCATAAAGAGTTATTAAGCATTGTAATGGACTACCCAGGGAGGTGGAGTCACCATCCCTGGAGATGTTCAAGAAACGACTGGCCATGGTATTTAGTGTTATGGTCTAGTTGCCAAGACAGTGATTGATTAAACATTAGATGTGATGATTTTAGAGGTTTTTTCTAACTGAAATGATTCTGTGATTCTGTGATGTTAAAGATCATGTACTTCCAAAGCCCCTGTCATGGGCAGAGACAGGTTTCACTAGACCAGTTTGCTCAAAGCTCTGTTGAACTTCATCCTGAACAGCTCCAGGGAGGGGCACCCACAACTTCTCCAGGCAACCTGTTCCAGTGTCTCACCATCCTCATAGTAAAGAATTTCTTCCTAATATTTAATCTAAACTTAGTCTCTTCAGTTTAAAGTCATTCCTCCTTGTCCCATCACTCCATGTCCATGTAAAAACTCTCTATAGCTTTCTCCTAGGCCCCCCTTTAGCTACTGGAAGGCTGCTGTAACGTTTCGCCTGGAACTTTCTCTTCTCCAGGCTGGACAATCCTGATTCTGTCAGCCTTTTTTCATAAGGAGAGGTGCTTCATCTCTTTGGTTACGGAGGTTTCATTCTGCTCCCCAGTTCTGTCTTTCAGCTTGTGGGCTGGATACCCTTAGGATGACTGACCTATTAAAAGACTATTAAAGACTGAGGCAGAGAAGGAATCAAGTGTCTCATCCTTTTCTACATCTTCTCTCATTGTATTATTTCCCCTTCTATGCAATAAAAGATGGATGGAAATTTTCCTTAGCCCTCTTTTGTTGATGATGCATTTGTAAAAACATTTTTGCTGTCTCTTACAAAAGCAGTCATTTTTGTATGAGATTACTAGATCAACATCACTAGTAACTTAAAATTATTTTTCATGCTATAAAAAAATCATAGGGTTTTTTGTTTATAAAGCAGCTCAAGAATAGCAGCACAGAAAACAACATATAGGGGTTAGAAAAGCCTTCTAAACTGCTTCAAATCATAGGGAGCTGCTATTTCAAATACAGTAGTGGGCTACATTTCTTTCCAGAAAAGGACTGCAGAGTTATTCCCAGAACACAGAGATTCCTTCATTTCCATGTACTCCCTAGCTGTCTAGTAACACTCCTACTCTTGGCATAACTAGCACAATGCAAAATAAAGAATAAAATAAAAGCCAGTGCTAAAACAAAAGCAAATTCAAGGTCAGTTTATTGCACTTGAATTATTCATCATTCAATAATGCAGGAATTAATTTTAGTATAACTGTTCTTTTTTTGTCTAATTTTAGTAAGACTGTTTAATAAATGCGCTTAATAGGAACCTAAAATACTTGTTCACAGATAAATCCTTAACCATTTGCATCAATCCAGTTGATATCAGTGGTAGGTGGAAGCCAGAAGGAAAAATATTTCCTCTTCTTGGCTCTGTTCAGCTCTGTTGTTTCTATTTCCATCTCTGCAACGTTATCATGACCTTTAATAAGCACAGTTCTGCTCAATCATATCACCTCTTTGGCATCTGGTGTTGCAGGAGTGTGGTTCAATGAGGTGGCCAGCAATTGAGTCCAGAGCACAGAAAGAATCTCTCAACAAATACCCTAATTTCTTTTCTTTTACATCTCTCTTGATCACAGTATGCCATTCACCTTACCAGGTTCTACTCTTTTAAGAGCATCTCTTAATTTATTTATCTTACTCATATTTGAAAACCAATGAGCTTTCTAATATCATCCATAGAGTATTCTTAACATGTCAGAATTTTCTGAAAGCAAAAAACTAAATACCACAGTGACTTATGACATAGAAAATTCAGTAATTTTGTCAGGCTAGCAGCTTTTTGCTTCAAAGTTTTTGAGCATAAACAGGCATCTAAACACGATATTATTTTCAGCAATTTCTATTTTTACATGCACACACACAGACAAAACAAAGCAGAAAAACCCCACCCAGTCAAAACCCAAGCAAATGTGTTTCCCATAAGATTCAGAAAACACAAGTTCATGGTCTGAAAAACCGGGAGACAAAAGACTTGTAACCTTAGGTATAGAAGACTTTCTTGAAAATACTTTGTTTTTATAAGACATTAACTTTAATTTAATTGAGCAAACATTTAATTTATAGAACACATAAAAAATAAAATTAAGTATTTCTAAATGGTTTTGTCTTGTCCCTCAGCTTGTCATAAAATTTGGCTGTTATACATGAATTTTCCAGACACATTCTCACACAGAACTGTACTTTTGGTAACAAATAATACTATACAAGCCTCCACAGTTATATTAAAGGAAGCATATAAGTGGAACATTTATAAGAGCATAAAGAATCATTGAGGAACTATACCTTGAAAAAATGGTATAGAGAGCTCATGAATTGATTCACTTTTGTTCAGGGACTCACTTTTGTTCAACAAAATAGATTGCCAAGAAGCTTGACATTCCTATAAAAGGGATATGCCAGTATTAAAGTCATCCATAAACACCGTAATGGCTCTTTCTCAGAGCTGAAAGTCAGCAAACCTTCCAGCTGAACGTAATGACGAGCCCATTGACAAGATGACATTCATTTGAGCAGCAGGCAGTAATAGATGGATAGATAAGTCAGATACTTTCAGCTGACACTGGCTAAATAAGCAGTCGTAATCAGTGTTTCAGAACAGTATCTCTAATTTGACACTGATGCAGAGAGGTTTCTATGCAACTTTCTAAAAATGGACTTTGTTGTCACATTGGCATGCGTGTGTGTAAAACATGCTGTCACTCTCACAACCTCTAGTCCTGACTCTTGATGGAGCTCCACTTATTTTCAAGGCATTTATGAATAAAAGAGAGAATGCAAAAACCACACTTGCAGATTTGTCCTGAAGTGAAATGTCAAATTCAATGTGTGTTGCACTGTCTTTTTCAGGAGCACAAACAAGACAAAGCAACCAGCAGAAGAAACTCCAGCCTTTCTGACACTGGTTATGAAAAGAAAGAATCTTTTGTTGCAGGGGTTTTGTTACCTCATTCTCTGAATTCAGAGGAAGGTTTAGGGGTTAAGGGGAGAAAGAAATTTTACTTTTGTCAATGTAAAGAATCTACAAGCACTTTTAATTGCAATATATTTCCATGTTTTTCTTTATGGAAGAAAAGCTACAGTAGTTAATTTTTTTTGCCTCAGTAGGTAATATTTTGATGAGTTCTAGTACCAGATAATTAGAAGAAGAACAATTGTTTGAATGTGAAACATAAATATTTCTTAAAAAAACAAGGAGTAGTAAAGTTACTCATTAATATATTAGAAATTAAAATAAACAGATAGGCTTATTTTTGCAATATTTTTCTTATGGTATTTTCAATTATTTAGTTCCTACTAATGTACTAACAAGAAGAATAAATCTCCAGCATTCAGTTTAGCAAAGAATTGGATGCACGTGTTGCTAGATAGTCAGAGAAAGGTTGTGGAATCTATGACCTCAACAGTCACATCAAAAACTGATAGTAGCAGTGATACTTAATAAAAATGTATCCTACTATTCATCTGTTCAATTAAAAATCATTAATTTAGAAAATTAAATTCTTAGAACTTTTCACAAATAATGCTAGTTTCAGTCCCAGAATTAGATCTTTCAAATACTGAATATCATAGCAGAAAATAAAATTTTTCATACACAGGAGTTCCTCAACCTCAACTCATCTGAAAGTCTGAGATTCAAGGAACAATTGTAGTTAAACGGGAGACCACTTAAAATTTCAGATATAACAGTAGTTTTCTTGTGATCATCCAGTGATAAATGAATGACAACGTTAGACAGTAAGAAAAAAATAAAAATTTTGGAGAGAGAAAATGTTGAAACAAATTCTGCTCACAAATGTCTTTGATTTAATGAAAACTTTTTTATTTTCAAAATAAAAATAAATAAAAACTATGTGAAATCATTTTTATTTCTAAAGCCATGACAAACAACAAACATAAAACAGCAAGCAATCTTCTGTGACTGTAGATTTTCAGCAAATGTGAAAGAATCATTAATGAAAGGCCAGACGTGACACTTTTAAATGAGTTATTTTTATTGAAAGCAAAATCCAGTGGACAATCGGTTTCTACGATAATAACATATAGCCTCTTCCTGTCCTCTCCTTGCTAGAAAACAAAGCAGAAAAATCACTGTTACATCTATATTACATACTAATATTAATAGATTTTCATGTGCGTTCTTAATAGGTTAACACTAAGCAGTAGTCTGTCACATATACTTTGAGAGTATGATGCTTATCAGTTTTATGTACAAAGGTGTTAGGACTTTCTAAAGGCTAAATAAGTTGGCAGGTGCAGTGAAACTGTCATTAAAACAAAGATAAGAATTTCTGCCCAACCAGAGTTTTCGGGTTGTTTGGCCCACAAGGTTTTCTTAAAGTGAGGACACCAGAACCAGTCAAATTGTTTTAAGCTTCAAACAACTAAGCAAGAACTGGAATAAAAAGGTTTTAAACTGAGAAACATAGAATATTGGGGAACTTTGGGGAAACAGGGAAAATAATTTTAAAGAAATTCGTGCAAAGATCTGCCCTCTGGACACTGAATCAATTCACTGAGTCCTATTCACTGGTACTGTCCTCAGCTCAACAATGTTTTGTCTCCTCTGGGTTGTAATAAACTTCATCCAGCTTCTTGGCATTCCTGGAAAAATTGGCTTCTGTTACTCTATGTGCACTTTAATGCCTTCTTGTTATATTTGTCTCCTTTCTACCTGCCTGAACACTACATCCCGAAAGATACCCTCACTTAAGCATTCTAATTTGATTTTTCTAAGAAATTATATTCTCTGTGTTTCTAAGTGTCAAAGAAAAACAGAGAATTTTGTATACATATATATATGAAACCATTTTAAAAGGATGAAATAGGAAATATGTTAATCTGATTGGTAAAAAAAAGGAGAGAAACCCCTTAGAAAATATGGTTTATACATTCAGGAAAACAAAGGCATAAATACGGATGCTCTAAGTCGCTGTATTTGAGAATGTTTTATATTCCCTTTGCTTCAGGATCATGAACTGAAAACGGAAGTATTCATTTACAGTGAAGCTTACAAGTACATTAAAAATATTCATGAAGCCTTAAATACCAATACATATTTAAATATTTTTAAATAGAGTTGATATTTGATCTTGTTTAATCAAAATATGAAATTTGGGCCAAATTCATTAGCAAGCTCGACTGCTTTGAATTTCTTTTTTTTGCAAAGGGTCGTTGTTTGTCAATGACTCAGAATCATATCAGAGTTTCTTATCCTATGATTCTTGACACAGAATTACTGCCTCTTCAGTTTTCATTATGTGGACTAAATTATAGAGCAAAACCTTTCAACCCAGTTTTGGAGTCTGAATTCAATACAATTTGTGTTCCCAAGGCAGAATCTCAGGTGAAACAATAGAATCCCACTTCATCCACCCCCACAGTGGTTCTGACTAGCAGCTGAGAATCTGAAGTTGCAGCTGAAAGAAGCTCAGAAGTATTTATAAAAATAGTCTCAGTGTTAACAGTGATAAATTGCTGTAGCAATTATAGCATGCTTGTTGATAACAATGCAGTTGCTTTAGCAATTTTTAAGGTACCACAAACTTTATCAACTCCATACTTTTGGAGTTTGTTTGCAAGAAATATTCAAGGGTTTAGAAAAAAAAGAAGTGGCAATCTTCTTCATGGAGTTTGCAACTCAAATGTGCCTTTGATACTTATCTGAGGATTGACAGTGAAAAGGAAAAATGAATGTTGTGCAACAAAGTTAGTGTGCAAAGACAGGAAAACATTAGAAGGAACTCTTATTTTGATACTATCTTTAACGGAAGAAAGCCTTGTTCCTTTATTATGGAATGACAAATACTTGAAACAGAAATTAAAAGGCTAGTACTCTTAAATTGGGGTGGAATTCTCATTATCTGAGTGAAAACCTCTGTATCTTCTCTAGGAACTGGGTATAGTTAAATAAAATTGGAAGAACAGAATACAATTGACCAGATCATAAAAAGATCCTATCTGCTACTGATTGGTACCAAAGCAATTTGTATTTTTGAATAGCTCCCTTAGTGTCTTAAAAAGCCAGGAAAAAAATGAAGATGAAATTAACTTGAGCATCTTTCTCGAATTTAGGGAAGCCTTGTAGATCTGACCTGATAGATGCAATCAGATTCTCTCTGGCAAATTCAGTGGCAAAATTTTAAGCAGCACCTGTCAAAATCCTGTATGAACAATGATTAATAACTGACTAATTTAGTTGACGTGTGAACTGTTCATTTTTATATAGTGGATTTTTTTTTCTGTAATGTCTTAAAAAAACATTCATTTTCTACAGAGAAAGTGCAGATTTTCAGATGCAGTTAACATTTTTCAGATAATAGGTAAGAAAATAAATCCTTGCTTTCATTGTTTCTGAGAACCACAATTTTATGTGACATGTAGTACCTCCTTTAAAACCAAATTTATTGTCATTAATGATATGTTTAATGTCTAATCCTTCATTAATGAAGTTCTGAATTTGGATTCTATTACTTTTGTCAAGAATTGATATCTAGTCTGTCATTTCTGGATCACCCTTCTAAAATGCCAGAATTTAGAAAATGTTATGCTGTGTTCTGAAAAAACAAACTAACAAAAAAAAAATTAAATCATAAAACAAAATTAGCTTCTCATCTGTTCCTTCCTAAGCTCAGTGCACCTGACTATACATACCTAGCAACCTAGAGCATTTTCCTTCAGAAGAGACTTATTATGCAATCCTTTATATTCATTAGCAGCATTTTAAATTCTTAATGTATCCTCTTCATTAGTCCAATCTCAGATAAAGGACATTTATTGTCTATTAAATATCAGTTCTTGTTCCTCTGTTCCAAAATTCTTTCTGTTTTAGTTCATTTTACCTTCTTAACTTTTTGATTGATCAGACCCTTTTTCAGTCTTATTTGTCAGCCACGTACTTTTTTGTTAAAATTCTGACCTTTTTGGACTTGTCTTTCATTTTCGCATCTCTAAGTGTTAAAAACTTTCAGTCTGTATAATTAAAACCATTCTGTTTATCCTGTCTTCTGAAGTGCTATAAAACAACTGTACTCATGCTGAAACTTTAGGAAGTTGTTTTTCTTCATCACTAGCATGGAAAATGTGCACAAGGATCTCAAAATAAAAACTGATTCATCAACAGATTTCAAAACACTGATGCTAATTAACCTTATTTATGAGAGATCTAGTACTCAATATATTCCAAAGATTAATTTTTTAAACTGGTTTATTATTTAAAATATCAAAATCCAAGGCTGATTTAAAGTCTAATAAGGTTTAGAGGGATTCTAAATAATGAATAGGACAGATTTTTGTTACAAAACACCTTCATTGGCTAGCAAGGTTGCTAGCAATCCCATAAAGTATAGCACTGATAAACTAAACCAAAATCACAGTTTATGTCTGCATTTCACAGACTCATTTGAGAGACCATTTCAGAAAAGAATAAGGACTTAGGAATTACAATAAAATCTCTTCAATGGGTGATGTCAGTATTATAACTAATGAAAAGGATAGATGAAGATGTTGAGGAAGGAGAAATCTGTATATGTAATAGTTTCAGGTGATCTCAAACTTCTAACAACCTTATTCACATTTGGAAGAGATGAAAGCATATAATTTCTGGAAATAACACTACTTCATCAGTTTAAATATTTTAGCCTAAACTGGGGCTTGAGGAGATCAAATGAACCATCTTATTGAAGAGAAAGTTGGGAAACAATTTGATCCATGTGTATAGAAACAAACACCTAGAAAATTGTAATGAGAGGCTTTTCAGCCCTTTTGACTGAGATCTGAAAGTATGCAAGGATCAAAAGTCTGTTCCTGGCATTGAGGGCTGTCTGCCCCTACAATATGGCAGGTGATAAGATTGCAAGTGTTGTAAGTATTTTAAAAAGAATTAGCTAACCTTTCAAAAGATGTTCTCTAATATGGTTGTGTGAAAAGTTCAGCAGCAATTTTGCATAATGGTCATTTCTGGCATTGGATGTTGGGAGCTCTGGAATCAGTATCTTAATTCTTTTTTTGCATGCCTCAATGAACAGAACTGAATGTGTTTGCTACATGCTTATGACAGTTGGAGCTCATAGTTGAAACAAAAATTCATACTTCAGCAGATCAGCTACTATCCTCTGAGTTATACATCATTTGTGTGTGTGATGCACAATCAGCTTGTTGTCATCTATTCTCCAATTGGATACTGGCCATGATAAAGTCAAGAAAAGAGATCAGTAATCGCGGACTGTTCAAAGAATGCTTTTCATGTTGATGACTGACTGATGCTTCTTGCTCACCTCTTCAGGGATGTACTGACAGCTAAATTTCAATCTGAGCAGTTTCTTCCCACCACTCCTATGAAATTTTGAATAAATTCTCTTCTAAATTTGTTTTCTCTGTATTCTCCATTCTTTTTTTTCTCTTCATAATGCAGACACTATTCAGTGCCTAGAATTACCTGGGACTGTTCTATCCAAATGATCCCCTGCTATTACAAAGGCTTTAGACCTTTCATCCTTACCTATTTTTGGAATGTTGCACAAGGATAAGTTTTCTAAGAATGGATATACTTTGCTTTTCAGGTTTTACACTTGGTAGAAAACAATCTAATTCTCAAAAGAAAGACAGGTTTTAAAATTACATCATTTATTGGGTCAGCAGTACATTCTGATAACATATATTCTACCTCATGATTTGGAGGTCAAATAAGAAGGAAACAAGCTATGATGCCACATAGAAACACATAGTGGCATACATATTCATAAGAATGAGCTTGTACAGAGAAAATATCATTGATTTCCAATATACTGGTACAGAAACAACCTACTTCTTATTGGCTTAATTCTTGTGGAGCAAAATGATAGCCAGGCAGACCCACTGGACTTACAGGCAAAGCAAAACTCACATTGTCCATTGTGAAGGAGGAATTTTCTTCAAATCTGTTTTGAACCTTCAAGAAAGCGACAACATGCAGAGTCTTGAAATAAAGACATCAAACCAAAACAATGAGGATAAATAAGAAAAATATACATCAGGAGATATCCTGTATAATAATGTTAAACTGTCAGCTTTGTGTTGTACTAAGTCTGTAAAACTACTCAATTATATTTGCAGTGAAATTCTTTTCTACAGATATGGTATGATTCAGATAAGCAGAGGACTATTAAATTGCCTTTTCCTCTGTGTATGTAGAATATTAGAAGAAAATGAATGAACGTTTCAGTAAACATATAAGACATTTAAATAATTCTACAGCTTCAGTAAGAGAATAGCAAAAGAAGGAGAATAATTTATTTACAAAAAGTGGAATAATGATTTTTTCTATGATTTCTAAGGACAGGTTTTTCTTATTAAAGTTTATATAATTAAAAGTTCATTTAATTAAAAACCTAGATGTTGAATTGAAGATGAGAGTTGGCTGATAGAATCACATCAAAGTCGTCTTTCCAAAGAAATAAGTTGTATGGTGTACTAGAAATGGAGTTGTTCTATGTACCAACTCAAAATTGGAAGGTCAGAAAAGAAGCTGAGATATTTCAGGGAACAACAGTGGCTTTTGGAAAGTTGGTCATGCTCTATGACTGATCAATAAAAGGCAATTTTTAGTTTGTTGACTACAAGATACAATTAGGAAAAAGTAACAGAAGTGATAAAGCAAAACAGCGAGATAAAGTTGCAGTTGCCATTGAGACTAGCATAAATGCTGTGTGTCCTAGAAAAGAAAATGTTAAATTCTCAATTTGAAAAAAAACATTATGACTCAGAAGTAAACAACAGAAATAACTAATACTAGAAATTTCCTTTTTTTTTTTTTTATGTTGGTTGGTGTTTGTTTTTCTCTGACACTCTCATATCAAATATTTAAAATCTAATGTTATGAATATCTTTGGACACTTCAGTCTTTCTGACTTGTTCATTCGCTTGTATATGGAGATGAGAAAACATGTCCCACTAAGCAAAATGCCATCCCACAAATTTTTTTTTCAAATGTTCTAAAACCTAGTAATGTGTTTTGAGTTTTATTGGTTTTTTCTCCAATCTAATCACAACTTCCAGAAAAATCTTCTAATCTATGATATTAAGTGTTACCTCAAAAGAACAAATACAGGGTGTGTATATTTATCAAGAACAAGTATAATGCCAGCAAAAAAAGCTTCCTTACATTTCTGAAGGTCAAAAAAAAATCCATACTCTTTTACACACAGTAAAATTCATACAACATATTAATAGACACAGACATTGACAAAAGTTTCTATAAGGGGAATATCAGACTACAATTGTTATGTGTTGCAATTTAGCATCTAGCAACACAAAATTTGCATCTAGCAACACAAAAACAGTTAAAAACAGAGCTTCAAAAACACTATATAGCTACCACTTCAAATAATTTAAAAACTCTATTATCCCGTTATTTTTTCTCTTTCTAAAAGAGTTTGATTTTGACGAATGTAATAAGAATACTGTAAAAAGACAGATGAGAATACTGTAAGAAGACAGAATGTGCTAGAGTCTATGCTAAATAAAAATGACAAAAGGGCTTTTTCTTACAAAACAAACCTAATCAGTGTAGTTTATTAATACAATTAGATGAAGTACATTCTCCAATTTCGGCTGTCAATTTGCTCTTAGGTACTTTTTGCTTTACCTAATCAAATCAGGAGATTTTTCAAGCTATGTAATCAATATGTAAATTAAATTGTAAAGAAACATAAAAAGAAAAATTATTTTATTTTTTTTCTATATTATCCATCTACAGCAGTCTTTATTCAAAAAGGGAAGAGGAAAAACACACTGGATAATATATATTTTAATTGTATTTTTTTCTTTCCAGAGTATTACTATCATTAACATTATAATGGTAAGCCAGTAAATTGCTATTTTCATTTTGAGAGAAGAGGCTAATACTTATTATGGGATACCAGCATTTTAATGGGAAAAGATGATTTGATGTGAATGATAAACAGATCATTTAGTACTGCTAATGCTTCACATTATGTGCTTCATTAATTGAATGTCCTATGTAGCTTACGTTTAAGTATACACAATTACGTCAAGATAATTTATTTAGCTATATATGCTGGCCCAGTATATGGCTAATATTTTTCTAATCTAAAACCTGAATACCATTTACCATCCTCTTCACCTTTCAGTTTATACTCAATTAGAATAGTAACTGTATACTGTGTTAATGCAGGAAAAAAAAAGCACTTACATGACATTTTATCAAGGAAGTTCAAGAACAGTTCACTTAGAGTTTATTTCAAAAACTATTGAAGGTTAGTGATGAACACAATATATGAACCATTGATCTAACACACACACAATTTCTACAGGATGATTATGGGAAATTCATTTGCTAACTAATTTGCAGTCCTTTGGCTATGCAGTACATTTTCCTAAATACTGATATTCTTTTTAAGAAAACTATTGTGGCTTCCTTTCAAAGCAGTAATTTAAAGTGCTATTAATCAATTACTCAGAATTTAAGTTATGTCTCTTCCGTTGACCATTTTGCAGACTTGACCTTGATACATTATATATCTCTGATATTAAATTTTTTACTTATTTTGCAGCTGTGAAACATGGTATAGGGACAAAGAAGTTGAGTTTTTAAGAAACCTGCAGCCGACAGTTAATTCCATACTTAGAAGTAGTGGGCTTTACAAATATCATCATTTTATGCACAGAATTCTATATCTAAGATTCTCCATAATTCAGAAATACTACCTCTTAAAAGTACTCAAAGCATGAGAAAATATTTTTCCTTGAGCAAGTGATCATGATGGAAAGCTAACAAGAACTTCTGATCTTTCTACTTTTAGGGAAGAGCTCAGAGGACAAGTTTCTCTTTATATTATCTTAAGGAGATTTGAAGGCCCAATGACTTCACCTAGTGTTTTTACAGACCAAGCTACCAGCATTATGATGCTCATAGAAATCAGAAAGGCATTTTAAATTCTGAAAAGGATCTGGTGAGCCATAAAGGTTTTTTACTATCAGTTGAGGAGACTGAATATAATTAGTTAATGATCCTTTTTCATTTCTTTAAAATATTAAAATAGAAACTATCTGGTTGTCAAAAATCTGATAGAGTTTATGAAAATGAAGAACAGATGAATGTGAAAAAAATGGACCCATTTCTTTCCTTGTGTTTGTGGGCAGGAAGTAGGAAGAGGGAATAAGAAGAAACAAAACATTTCCATTCTGAACACAGTATTTTGAAAACAGTCACAGATGGCTTGTCCAAAGAACCTAAGCCTATATAACAGACTTGGGAACAGAACTGTCTTGTCTAACAGTTCACTTCTTATCAAGCCAATTTCTTCTGTTTCCAGGATATCACTTTGAGAATTAGAGTCTGTCAGAATTTTAGGGAGGGTTTTTTTCCTCCTTACATGCATTTGCAGAGTTTCTACATGGTTCGTGCTCTACTGAGTATTCAAAAACCAATGAAAGAAAATGTTGGTGGCATAAAACATTTTTTTTTAAAAAGTCCAAAATCATTTTGGCTAATTTTGCCTTCACTTAACTGTAGTAATTTTCTCTTTGGTCTCAAACTCAAATTCAAATAATATATTCAAGTGTTCAAACAGGGTCACTATTTCTGAAACATTTACTCAGAATCTAAAAGGGTATTTTCTCTATGATCTTTTGAAATATATGACATGGTGTATTTTCTTATTGACATTGTGAAGACTGTATTCACTCAGGCAACAGCTATAATTTTACTTCTGATTTTGCTCACTCCATATTTGTTTTTCCCTATGATCTTGTCACTGTTTGGTTTCTTCTTTTTTTTTTTTTTTACACCATTTTAGTAAAAAAACTTATCCTATAGCATTCAGACAAGTTTGAAATTAGGCCAGAGAAGCATTCTCATCCCAAGACACTTGTGTGTTAAATTTCTATGAATTAATGTTGCAGTTAATTAACTGAGACAGATACCAAACCAGGAATACTGCAGGTAATTCACTGGCCATGCCAGAGGAGTAAGGCAGTTCTCTGACTGAAAATGGACTGAAAAATATTAGTCTTCTCTGCCATGAGTCATTTTCCCCAGGAATACTGTACTTTTTTTTTCATCCTCCATCTGTTTCTGCCTCATAATGTTAAAAAAGTACCAAGATTATACAAATTTGAGCAGTTTTTATTATATAATCTAGAATTGCTTTTTTCCTCTAAAGATGTGATCAAATATTTCAAGTGCTTGGTATCTAATTCTAAGTTAAACAATTTCCTGAATATGAAAAGGTATCAACATTTTCTGAAAGCACACTGCATGCTTTTGTAGTAACCTGAGAGTTTATATATTTGAGATATATCTCAAGTAAATTATCTCAAACTAAATATGCAAAACAGCTGATCAAAAATAAATATTATAGAAATGATATGTCTTTCTGGTATGCTTTAAAAAGTCTTTAAAATTAATGAATGTAATTCAGTATCCAAGAAAGAAAAAACAAAACACAAACCCATTTTGACCTTTTATATCATTCAGAAAGACAAATTCATTTCAATTTGTTTATCATTTATCTTTATTAATATTCATTGCTTTTGAAATGTCTGGAAAACACTGGAAAAATATCTTTATTCAAAATCATTTTTAATTGAGTAAATCTGTGAGTGCTTTGGTAGATGGAAAGAGCATGTATTAATGTAGCATTTGTACAGCACAGCCCTATGGATATTTCAGGATTTTCCATTAGCTGTTATGCTATCAGTAAAAGTAATTTCCTTTCAAAGAAATTATTCTGCAACATAGAAATTCAAAGATGAATCCTAAGCTGAAAGATGTAATAACAACAATAAAAATTTATATATTATTTAAGTAAAGAAAGTTTGTCTAACAAAATTATCTATTTTTGAAATTAACATGATAAGTTCAAACAGCATGAGTTATTAATGAAATCTAGTTTCACACTATTACTTCCAATATTTACTTATTTTTGAAAGTATTTTTACCACATTGGTGAAATTCTGAATGCTGATTTTTGTATTTAAAAGTCAAAGTGCACGTAAGTGAATAAAGACCAATTTTCTTTTCCTTCTTGTCTGAATATGTTTTTTGTGGTGGATTAATTTAAATATTTTTACAGCTGACATACCTTACCTTTTTCCTTTTTTCTCTCAGCCCTTTTCAACTTCTTGGCTGGCACAGAACTTCTCTACGTTATGTTCTAATAATGAATCATATAATTTTTTTCTTTACACATTTTCGTTCATCATTGCTAGTCTGCAGAACTAGTAATTGTATTAATTTTCTTTTTTTATGATACTGACCAGGATTTTCTGACAGGCAAGCTCTTATTCATTTAGTACCTTGTCTTTTCTTTTGAACTAGTCTATCTTGGTGACTTGCAAGAGTATCAGAGAGAAGCAATTTCATCAACATCCCTTAAACTTTTTGTTTAAACTCAGATTTTCAGTTTTGGACAGTAATGACCTCTACTTCTCTTCCCAGAGGAGTGCAACTTCCCTGTCTGTGAAGATTTCAAAATCAAAGCTGAGAAAAAAGGAGACACATTAACTGCTTTCAGAGCACCTGTTTTTCAGCCCCACGCATCTCCAATCTCTTCTGCAACTGATTATACCACCACACCCCACTCATTTATTAGATCAGTAATACCCCAAAAATACCAGTTAATAACTTAAAATCAATAACCTAAACATTCCTAAAACCCAGATAAGTCTGTTCTTTATCAGAACATAAAGTTATTTATGAAGTCTTCTATTGAAGGCTTGATATATGTTGATGGCAGTTTACCCATAAAGAGATAAAGGAAGTACAATAGTGAAACATTCTTTTCCTGCTATGTGTTTGTTTTTGAAGACTAAGCCCCAAAATCCAATCATGGGATCTGTTCAGAATCAATTATTCAAATTACTGTCATTGAGGTGATATGCCATTTTGTGTTAAGGGAGGGCAAAATATCATCACAGTTAGGTCTTGCTCTATTTTAAATGCAACTCAAGTATTAGTTTTGCACTAAACAGCTCAAACCCCTGAAATGGGACAGGTGGTAGAATGTCTTTTTCCTTTCCCAAGAGCATTTGCATGGTGAATTACTGATCGCTTTTCAAATTGAAACAGAAAATTAGCAAATGTAGGTCCCTGTGAAACTTAATGACCTCTGGTGTTTAGTGCTTGCTGACTAGGAGTTTTAAAGGTTTACATTTTGAATATTTTACTTAAATAGAACTGTTTTCCTAAAGACCTCTTTGTGTACAGCTCCATTGCTTTCTGGAAATGAATGCAATTCCCAGAGCTGGAGAAAATATATTAGCAATTATTAGAGTCTCATGTATTACAGAGATGGAGCCTAATATAGATAATTACAGTTTATGTGAGGATTGCACCATTAATCAGCCCCTGTCCTTTTCCTCTTCCATTGATAAAGCATTTTATTTCTAGGGAAAATAGAAATAGAGTTTATTGGCTGTAGACAATAACAACTACAGCTTTTGTTGGTTTGGTTCAGTTTGGTTGGTTGGGTGAGTTGTTTTTTTTAATGTAGTAAGTTTCTTGAACTACCACGAATTCCACAAACCACCATAAATTTAGGCTTTCTTGTATGTCTCCTTCTTTTCTTCTCAGAAAGTTAAGTCAAATACATATAGATATCTTTCTATAAATACACCTGGCCTGAGTACAGGTTGCTTGGAAGAACCTGAAAGAGGAGCAAATTCCCAATAGTGCTGCACAGGTGTTCTTTATGTCAAAGTACTGGATATACATACTGCATGAACAATTGCTCTAAGCATGAAATTATGTCCGAACCTTTCAGGAAACACTGAGTAGAAGTTTCACCAGGAAAAAAAAAAAACAAAAAACCACCTACAAAAAACAACAACAACAAAACCAAACAGAACAACAACAACAACAACAACAAACCAAAAAACCAAACTGAAACAACAACAATAAAGAAAAAACAACCCCAAAACCCCACCTGTAAAATTTGAAAATTGTTAGGTATTAATGTCATCTTTTTCACAGCAAAGTTTTTTAAAATATAGGAAAATGGGCATTAAAAATGAATACATTTGCTTAATTTTATCATCAGACATAATATAGATAATATTCCTATTATTTTATACATTAGTTCTTTATTATTGTTAGTATCAAATAAATTGTTTTTTATAATTGCTGTATATACTTTTCATTCTATTTTCTTTTCTATTTTATCTCAACTTTTCAGAATAAGCTAGTGAATACATTTTCCTCCTCTGTTGTTTTGTATAGTGACTTAGCTTTAATATTCTTTGCTAGTTCCATGAATGGGAATGCAACAAGAGTTTTATGGAAATTTGGTTCAGTATTTTGAAAATGATGAGGCTTTATTCAAGGCACACAACTTCTATGGAAGTACAAGAAATGGAATCTAAATAGGATTTGTTTCTCTCTGTGTTACAAAAACTACAAGACAATACAAGGATATTTCAAAGGTGAAAAAACTATCCCGAACTTTCAAAAGTTAAATAAAAGGAGAAAAGCTTTAATGTTTCAATATGATTGAATTATTACATAGATATTTTGGAGGCACTCCCTATAAGTGTGTACCTTAACTATTAAAAAAATAGACATGTTTGGATTTTAATTACATAAGATTATAAAGAAAATTCAGTCTGGGAAACACAAGTTTTGCAAACCAGAGGAAATGAAATAATGAAGAAATAAATGCCTAAAACTCTCCATGCCACTGTATCAATTTATATACTGCTTTACTGACTGCAGATCAATAGAAATCAAAACAAAACAGAATACCAATGGCTTTTACTTTTCTTCTTTCTTTTCTTCATGTAGACACTTTTCAGCATAAGCAGTACTGTCATCCATATAGGTAATTTTCAGTATATGCCAAGTTATTTCTAATTAGGTCATTTAATTTCCCCAGTAAATGAGACATCAGCAATTTTTTTTTATAGCTTTTTTGCCAGTTGTGAAAATGATAATATGTACATCGATTTTAATCTTGATTTAAAATAAATGTTCTAGAAATTCCTTGGACAAAATGAAGGTATAACCTGTCTGCAGAATAAGGAAGTCAAACAAAAGATTTAAAGGTTCAGATCAGAATTTTTCCAAATTCAACAGATATAACTGCATATATGCCCACCTCAGCTGAAAAGATATATTTACACTCATGTATAAATATCATACATAACCTTCTGTACATTTATCATACAGATCCAGATACAGACCTTCTTGACCATGTATATCTGCAATAGTTTATTTCTTTTAACTCATTTCAGTTATAGCACATCGTACAGAGAAACAGTTCACTTGACAAGATTTTTTCCCAGATCTTGCATTTGACTCTTCAATATTGTATTAAAAATGGGTAGACTTTCTCAGTGCCCTTCTTACAAACCTTTTCAGGTAGCCAAAATTAATTTTAAATAATTTGCTCTGTCATCTTCAGTCAAGTGGATTCTTCAATATTGTATTAAAAATGGGTAGACTTTCTCAGTGCCCTTCTTACAAACCTTTTCAGGTAGCCAAAATTAATTTTAAATAATTTGCTCTGTCATCTTCAGTCAAGTGTGTGGATCTGACTACTTCTAATTGTGAAGTTTCTGTTGTTACTGTTGTTTGTGGGGTTTTTGTACATTTTTTTATTCCTCTGGGTTGCTTTTTTTGTCACTCAGCTGTAAATATAGGATGTACTGGCCATTTATCAAAATGGAGTTCCAGAAATTTATTTAACAAGGTTTAGCATGCTTAATTTTAGGTAAAAGAGAGAGGAAATTAATCAATTTTTAATAAAATAATTACGCCTTTATTCAACACCCCCAACTTAGTGAAATGCCTCAATTAGGGGCATAGCTAGACTAATTATAGTCAAGGACTTGCTACTGTTCATCTCCATTGCCTCTATTTTTATGACCTTTGATATCGAATGTTTGCAGTCTTTGTCAAGAGATGCTGGAAGAAATCCTACTGTACCTGCTCTTCTTTCCAGATGTGAAGGTTGAGCTCCACAGTTGTTCTTCCTAGCAAAGAGAGTTCTCTGTACCGAAAGTCTGGGAGGTGTCATCAGGCCCAATAACACCCCACTTGCGTGCTGTTTGCAAACAGAAGAATGAATTCTTAAGGATTTACAACACTTTAAGAAAAGCCAAGTCAGAGATATTCCTGTGCTCAGAGCACTACTTTGTAAGTCATCCCTGGTAAAACTGAGCTTGATCTGTCAGTGTTCTCAGCAGAAAGGATACAAGCATTATAATAGTAGTGCTATGTCAAACACAGACTATAATCCTCTGAAATATCACTGAGGGAATGATTCTGGTTTGCATCAGACTTAAATGTCCTAACGGCTTTAGTTGTCTCAGAGCACAGGCTGAGAAATCCTGTATCTGATAGCAATGTAAAATGTCAGCTAAAAATGGTCACATTCTAAAATGCTTTGAAAGTGAGGCCATAGTACATGATAAGTGGAATAAGATGATGAGGTTCTTCATCAGAGGTCACTGTGGAAGTATTAAGTAACATTGCTTTTCTGTTAAGATTAAATTTAACATAGATGTGTTGTGAAAATACCCTACTGTTCTTTTACTGCTGATGAGATTTCTGTCTCAATGTACACTGAACATGCCAAATAATCATTAGTTGTATTATTTTATACTCTTATTTCTAACTAGGATGCCTATAGTTAGGATTAATAGAACTACTTTCATGAAGTTCAGAGCTTAGTATACACGCATTAGGCTGCCTAGGCACTTATGGAACAGCAATCGCATTCCACAAGTAATGAGAACACCTCTTAATTCAGCTGCAGTCAAAGCCACAAGTGAGTAATAAATGTATTTGTTCTCCAGTTAAATCGATTCCATGCAGTGCTGCAAGTGCTTATTATGCATTCTGTTTATTCCACGAGGAGGAAAATAATAGTTCTTTTCCTATTCTGCTAAAATACCACAGTACCAGGCATCTTATTTGGTTTCATTTTAACTATACCAATTTCACTTCTAATCAGCTTCTGTGTAAAGCTTACAGTGATCCCAAAGCTGCTGCTGGATTATTGATTTCTATTAAGAAAAATGAAAGAAGCATTAGTTTGCATGTCATGAACACCATTTTGCCACGTAAAACAGCTGTTTTGGGGTTCTTTTGTTTGTTTTTTTTTCCAAAAGAGATCAGATTATGCATTTCTTACAAGTATACATATTACCTCCTTTGTGATGTGTATCACTGAGACAAGATTCAGGATCTTACATAAAATTACTTTTTTGTCAGTGCAGTTCTCAGCTGATAATGTCCAAAGATAGCATATGCTTCTACCAGAAAGGATATTAATAGGCTTGGAGAGTCTATATTGCAGTTCCCTTAGATACGAGAATAATTTATCCAAAAACCCCCACATTAGTATGCTGTTTCATCAGAAGCAGAAGACAGAAGTAGAACTGATGATACATTTACTGTGCAGTGCTGCAAAATCCTGGTTCACAGAAACCTTATGGGGATATTTTACAAATGAACCATTGATAGCAAAGATGAATATGCTGGTTATAATGCAAAATGCAACTAAAGTAAGCAATGTAGCCGTACTTATTCCTCCTTTCCTTCACATTCTACAAATCCTTATCAACTAATTAACGACTTGAATAAATGTTGTGAAAGGCAAGAAAAGAAAAAGAAAGAAACTATATATTTTAATTTTAAAATAAAGAATCTCAAGTGGATCTGAAAAGGCTTGGGGTTATCAAAAATCTTTGACAGAAACACAGCAAATATTGGAACACAAAATTAAGATTTGGGTTATGGATACTAAAACAAACTACATTTTAAAAATCTAGTGGAGACCCCTCTACCTAGACATCCTTCCCATCATTATTTCCAATCTAAAACACTTATCTTGAAAAATTATAAACAAGTTTCTAATGTTGCAAAATGTTTTCAAAATTCAAGTAATCAATCACTTTCAACATTTTCATTCTGCTTTCTGCCAAAGGATTCTTTATCACCTACCGTGTCTGTCGTACCAGATGCTTGGATGGAGCACTCAGAGTATTTGACCACCAATAAAAAAAGATAGTTCTGGACAAAATCGTCAAGCTTATGAGGAAGACTGAATTTCCCCCATAACAAACTGTTCTCCAGACACACTGAGATTTCCTTTGCCACAATTTTATTTTAATTCACTCACTGACAGGGAAGCTGTTTCTTTTCAACCTACAGTTCCGATGTTATGTAATATTCAATATCATTCTCCTGTTAGTTACAATTGTTTCAGAAACTGCACATTGTTGGTTAGTTAGCAACAGAAGAAACACGTGGGTCTCAGAGCAGCAGTGGTTTCACTAGGCAGGATCGACTAAAAAGTCCTGCCCTTCTTTATTTACCTATTTTTATAGGGTTCTAAGGACAGTCAAAGATTGGTGAAAAGGGTCAACACCCCTGAAGGTTTACAGGACAAAGACATGGTCAATCATCTTTCTCCACCCCAGGGAAAGGAATGAAAAACAATTCCACAAGTGCAAAACAATCCTGGTTGGTTAAGGAAAACAAGGACCATGTTTAGAGAACAAGCATGGGAAACTACAGCTACAGTGTTTCAACTTATGGGGCCCTGTAAAACCAGGGCAACAGCACATGCCATTTTACACGGCACAATTAAATGACTGACTCTTTATGCCCTCATATATAATAAGGAAAATTTGTCTGAGTACCTTCAGTGACAGAAAAATAAAACAAACTGGCATAATCAGGCAAAGTAAGGGGAAGAGTCAGTACCTTTGAGAGGATAAACATGACATCTTATATAGAGATTAATAGATTAAGTAGATTTACATACAATTTCTGAAAAAAAGGTCTAGAATACGAAGTTAGGTTTTACTGTGAATGCGAATATTCCTACAGAACACTGCAGTACAGAGAAGGAAAAAAAGAGACAAATTAGTTCTCCTGCTTTTCAGAAAAGAAAAACATTATGCATCCAAGTTTACAAAAAGATGTGACTTTCAACACTGCTTGAATGAATCCATTAACATGGTTATGTAAACATGTAGAGTTTTATATAACTTTTTCCTCTAGAATTTATGTTCAGCAATATCCTTAATATAGTTATGCTTTGCTGTTTGTCAGTTTACGTGAATCCCGATCATTCTTGGGAAATTCTTCATTCACTAAACATACTTTTCATTGAAGTTCTATGTAAAAAATACTAATTAAAGGTAAGTTAGCCACCTACTTCTAAGTTTGTCAACCCTTTTGTATGTATTAGCATGGGTATCTTCACATGGTCATATTCTCAGCTGTTATAAAGCTGTGTGATTTAATGAAGTCTATTTAAAATCAGGCCAATTTGCAATGGACAAAGATTTGGACCAGGAGAGGTAATAAAACAAAAGTAATATACAATTCTTATTGATGGCTACTGGACAGCAATAATCGTTCTTGAGCACTTACTCTCCTTTTAATCTCACTCTTTGCCAGAGTGTTATGTATTGCCATTATTTAACTATTTAATGTGGCTTATCATGATGCAAAAAAAAAAA